>JAEIIF010003022.1:0-12974 GCA_018874455.1 Drosophila trapezifrons
AGCGACGCAACTTCGAAAAAACGCAAAACGAAACGACGCAAAGCGAGGGATAGGTGTAAATAAAATAAAGGATCATTTAAATGACACCTTTACATTTTAAAAAGTTTCTCCACCTTTTACGGTATATTTAAGGAATTTCTGGAGCATTGCAGCCTCAGTGTTGCAATTTTAGCTTATTTCAGGTTAGATCTAGCATATTTGAAAATTAAAAAGCTTATAAAATTTGCAAATAGCTTATATCCTGAAATATAGCTTATTTTTAAGTCCATATAGCTTATTTTAGCTATGAATGTATTCGTATTTTTAACGAGATATTAACCACAAAAAAAAAGCTTTTCGTGGCATAATAGTATTTTTTCGCTATATTTCATATGATCGTTAATTTACAGACTTTAAAAACCGTTGACATATTTGCAGTATTCGATTTTATCAAAATATTTTAATATCTGAACGTATCAGATATTGATGATTTAAATTCCCAAATAGACGAAATTCATATAATTAAATGGAAACACATTAATGACACTGTGAAATTTTGGGCAGAGGTTCACAGCTATAAAGACGATGGAAACCATAAGCCATTTGAGTCCGTTGCTTTATTTGCCATTCAAATGTTATCATTGCGTGATCAAATGCAGAAGTTGAACGTGTTTTTGTACATAGCAAAAACCAAATTTTTCAACTAAATGCTCTAAAACACTTTAAATGCAATATTAAACATACTTTTTTTTTTTTTTTTTAATCAAAGTGATTTTTTTTTTAAACATGTTTATTTTTTAGATACACATGTACAATTTGCCGCAAATATACATCATGCTCATACTAAAAAATTGGAAATATTTAACTAAGGAAGAAAATGATGACATCGATTAATTAATAACCAATTTAAATTAAATTAAAAACTTAAACAACCTAAGATTGGTTTTATTTTGGTTTAGCATGTCTTTCAGCATTTTTTGTTTATTTTTAGCTTTTTTTTGTGAAAAATCTAGCTTATTCCGCCGCTCATCCTCTGGCGACACTGTGCAGCATATTTAAACGATCCTGATACGGTCATACTGTTGTTTCCTTTTGTTTATTTTATTAGGATTTCGAACAAAGATCGCCTGCAATGAGCTCATCCGGAACAGGCACAGCTTCGGCGTTCTCCAGCTCCGACACCGCAGCTCTGGAGAGGAACACGGAGACGGAGCAGGCGGTGACCTTCGAACAAATTTGGAACGAAAATCACAGAAAAGGGAGCGGCGATTGGATTCGTCAGAATGGTTACAAAAGGGTGCGTATAGCGGTGCTACTTTTGGGAGTTGCAGGTCTGAGATTCTAACTTTAGGTGTGCCTCCAATTCCCGGATGACTACCTGCCCCACAGCAATGCCATCAGTGTGGCTCTAACAGGGCTCCTGGCGCCGGAGGACGTGAAGGTCTTCATCCTGGCGGATACCACTTACGGAAGTTGTTGTGTGGATGAGATAGCAGCTGCGCATGTGGAGGCGGATAGTGTGATTCACTTTGGCAATGCCTGTCGCAGCAGGGCCAGCCGGTTGCCCGTACTTTATCTTTATCCGGAGATGCCCCTGGATGTGAGTGTTCTTCTCGAGAAACTGCAGACTCTGCGTCCAGAGACCAAGGAGAGAGAGGTGTGCATCTATCTGGACATTGGCTATCAGCATCTAGACGGGGAAGGGCTAAGAAAGCAGTTTGAAGAGGCCCTACAGCCGAAGAATCTCCTGCTGGAGCTGTTTCCCCCAATCGAAGGAGCTCCGTCCGCCTCTAATGCTACCAATCTGGAGCGCATATGCATTTTCATCGGTTCGGATAACCAGCGCTTTGCTAACCTATCCCTGACTGCTCCAGCTCCCGTCCAGTGGTACGTTTACGATGGTGCCTTGGCCACCCTCAGGTCGAAGAATCCCCTAACGGCTCAGTACATTCGACGTCGCTACTTTCACATCGAAAAGTGTAAGGATGCACAGACGCTGGGATTAATTGTGGCCACTTTGACGGCCGAGGGCTACCTGGATGTGGTTGCCCGCCTGCAGACCATGGCCAAGGGCAGAGGCATTAAGACGCAGCTTATTTCCGTGGGACGAATCAATCCTGCCAAACTGGCAAACTTCCTGGAGATCGATTGCTTCGTCTTGATTGGCTGCCCCTTTAATAACATGTACGATTCCAAGGAATACTATAAACCCATTGTGTCCGTATTCGAAGCAGAGATGGCTTTGAATCCAGCTTGGCACATGAGATATCCCGATGCCTATGTCACGGACTTCAAGCAGTTGTTACCAGAAGGACGGAGTTTCCTGCCCTTCGATGTTGAGGCCATTCCAGAGAACGATGTAAGCTTGGTTAGTGGAAAGTTGAGGGGAGCAGTCAACGACTCGGTGGAAGCCGCAGGTGATCCCGCCTCGCTGGCCCTGGCTACTCAGGCAAAAATGTCGCTTATGACCACGGACACGGGACTCTCCTTCGAGGACCGCACCTGGCAGGGATTGGACCCGGCTTTGGGACAAACAGAGCCCGCCCAGCTGCAGCAGGGTCTCTCGGGTATCCCCATCAAGTATACACATCAATAAACGGCCAGCACAACTTAGTAACTTTTGGTATTATCGGTTTACTGATCCTCTGAAGGGCGAAATTTTCTTTTTCTGAATTAAACTACATGTCCAACAACATCGGGGGTTCGGTGCGGCCTGGGAACCCTCCTCTTAGACCCTCAACCAGTACATGGAGGAGCGGATTCTGTTGTATTCGGGCAGGTTCTCAACGGGACCCACGGCAGCGACAGCCGGGCACCGATCGTAGATGTACTTCATGGCCACGTCACGGACGTTGCCAACGCTCACGGCATCGATGCGCTGCTCCAGCTCGTGCAGAGGGATGCGGCGGTTGTAGCACAGGATCTGGCGACCAATGTCCTCGCAGATGGGCGTGGTGCCATCCAGCTGCAGCAGCATGTTAGTCTTCAGCAGATTCTTGGCGCGCTCCACCTCAGCCTCGGTGACCATGGTGCACAGGCGCATCCACTCGCTCTGCACGTTGAAGAGCATGTCCTGGTAGATGGGGTTAAGTTTAATGGGAAATCATTATAAAATGACACATTTTAAGTATTAATTACTCACCTCACACTGCAGGGGATCGCAGACGAAGTAAATGCCCCAGAGTCCAGTGTCACGGTAACAGGTGTTGAACGACTGGAAGCTGTGGCAAAGGTCTGCCAGGGAATAATTGGTATTAAATCTTAAAAGTGTGAGTAATTCTCAAGTCCACTTACTATCCTCGGCGCTGGCACGAGCCAGATTGGAGGCATTGTTGGCGCCACCACCCTGGGAGCGATCCCAAGCACCGACCAGAGTGTTGGCCACCATCAGGGGGATGTTGTCCTGGTCGGTCCAGCCGCAGCCCTCGACGGCGATGGCCACATGAGCCAGGGGCAGGGAATCGTCGCGTACGCGCACTTCGGAGCCGGTGAAGCGGCAGGGAGTCACCTCCGGTGGCAGAACACTGGCCTCCAGGCCGCCCAAACTTGAGCCAGCGAGCTTGACCAGATCGTCGTGCTTGACACCGCCGGCGGCGGCCAAAACGATGCGCGAAGCCTTGTAGTGGGTCTGGATGTAGTCGGTCAGATCGGATTTGCCAATAGACCTAGAGATAAGCAGGCAATCAATCGAAGTTGGATAAGAGCTGAGTAACCACAAATGCTTACTGAATGTTCTTGGTGGGTCCGAGAATGGTCTGGCCCAGAGGGGTGCCCTGGTAGGCGGTGGCGTGCAGGTGATCGAAGACCACTTCCTGCAGGTTGCTCTCCACCTCCTGCATTTCGCGCAGGATCACCGAACGCTCGCGGGCGATCTCAGACTCGCCCAGTTTGGAGTTCTGAATGATGTCGGACAGGATCTCGACAGCCTTGGGCACATCCTTGGACAGACACTTGGCGTAGAACACGGTCTGCTCCCGGGAGGTGTAGGCATTCAGATGGGCGCCAAGGTTCTCGACCTCCAGCTCCAGATCCGTCTGCGAGCGCTTGGCGGTGCCCTGAAAGAGTTGGAAATGCACTGGTGAAAAGGGTTTTTGGGGAAAATAAGCTGCCCTCTTACCTTGAAGGCCATGTGCTCCAGGAAGTGGGCCACGCCGTTGTTCTTCTCGGTCTCTGAACGGGAGCCAGCATCGATCCAAAGTCCCACGGTGGCGGTGGAGGCGCCGGAATCCTCGCTAGCCACGCGGAGACCGTTGTCCAGCTTGGTCACCTGGGTGGCGGGTATGTTCAGCAAGGTCTTCTGCAGAGTGGCAGCCGACTTGTAGCGCTGCAAGTTAAGAGAAATGAGAAATAACTTGTAGTAAAAGTTAAGTAAACCTTACACATAACCTCAAAGTGCATGTAAAGACTTTTCCAAACAAATTTCGAAAGATTTGCTAAAATTACTTTGCTGGCTTTTTAGAGGCCAGCCAGAAGCGGTCTAATTTGGTTTACTCAGCGTATATTAACCAGAAACACAACCATTATTGACCATTTACAATTACGTAATTTAAATCCTGTTGAGCGTAATCAACCGATTGTTTTTCGCACTTACCTTGATCATGTCAACGCCACGCACGAAGGTGCGCATATTCTGCGACACTCCAAGGACACGCAACGCCATCGTTCAGTTGATTCGTTTAATATTATTAACTAAATAAAGTATTAAGACTTTTTCGTCCGCGGCGTTGATGAAAAATTCACACACACACCCACGACAGTCACAGCAGCAGAACGTTAAGTTGGCTGCGGTCGAACAGCTGTTTCGGAAGAATCGAAGAGTGTGCACACACTGGTTTTGAAAAGCAACAAAATTTTCTGTTCCTTTAGTTTTCCTCGGTTTATATCGAAATTAACATTTAATAGGAAAAGTTTACGGAAAATTTTGACAGACGTTTATAGCCTGGCCTGTTTTCTATCAGATGGCGGGAAATTTCTGGCAGAGTTCACACTCACAACAGTGGATTCTGGACAAACAGGATTTGCTCCGAGAGCGTCAACTCGATTTGCTGGCTTTAAATGAGGATGAATACCAAAAGGTGTTTATATTCTTTGCCAATGTCATCCAGGTGCTGGGCGAGCAGCTGAAGCTGCGGCAACAGGTCATCGCCACCGCCACGGTGTATTTTAAGAGGTTCTACGCGAGAAACTCTCTGAAAAACATTGATCCCCTGCTGCTGGCGCCCACTTGCATTCTGCTGGCGTCGAAAGTGGAGGAGTTTGGCGTTATATCCAACTCCCGGCTGATCTCCATCTGCCAGTCGGCCATCAAGACCAAGTTTAGCTATGCCTATGCGCAGGAGTTCCCCTATCGCACCAACCACATCTTGGAGTGCGAGTTTTACCTGCTTGAGAACCTGGATTGCTGTCTCATCGTCTATCAGCCGTACAGGCCACTGCTGCAGCTGGTCCAGGACATGGGACAGGAAGACCAGTTGCTCACCCTCAGCTGGCGGATCGTCAATGACTCCCTGCGCACCGATGTCTGCCTGCTGTATCCTCCATATCAGGTGGGATTTGTTTATTCCCTAAGTGCCAGGAAACCTGAAATTATTCATTGGATTTTTTGATTTTAGATTGCCATTGCCTGCCTGCAGATAGCCTGTGTTATCCTGCAAAAGGACGCAACCAAACAGTGGTTCGCCGAGCTAAATGTCGATCTGGATAAGGTGCAGGAGATCGTGCGGGCCATTGTCAACCTATATGAATTGTGGAAGGACTGGAAGGAGAAGGATGAGATACAGATGCTGCTGGCCAAGATTCCCAAGCCGAAGCCCCCGCCACAGCGCTGAAATATTGCCACATTTCTTTGTACTTCTAGAATGTAAAAAGCCTTTTTAATTTCACGTCCTCATCTCACTTATTTATGTCGATTAAAAGAAGGATTAAGAGGAAAAATCTCTTAAACTCTTGCTTTATATTTAATACGATATTACGCATTTATGCAAATATTTTTAATTAAAATTCTATACATCAGAAATGCATTTAGTAATATTATTATTCTATTCAATGTCCTTATAGATACTTGGCCTGACCCCGGGAGAATTTAGTGTTCAGTATCTTGGCCTTGTCCACAATCTGCTTGGTTTGATTCTTGTCGATCTTGTTGAGCTTTAAGTCCACATCTCTGCTGAAGGGTCTTCGTTCTGGCTTCGAGCCGGAGGCAGCCAATTCCTTTTCCTTAAAAATAAAGTAATTTATAATTAATAAATACATATTTGTATACCCTTGCAGGGTATTCTATTTGCAACGCAGTGGAGGAAGCATCTCCGACCCCAGAAAGGTCGTATTCAACCTCTTTTAGCTTCTCACCTTCTCCCTTTGTTCCTTCCTTAGTTTTTTCTGGTGAATCTCCACCAGAGATTCCTCCCGCTTGTGTTTCTTCTTGTGCTTCTTGGCCATGCGCTCTTGCTCGTCATCCCGCTGCTGCTCGTACTTTGCCTGGGCCATCTCCTCCATTTCCTTGGCGCTGAAGGCTTTTGGTCCTGCCGCAGCGGCTGCCGCCTCACTCTGAGGTGTTTTGGTCCAGGAGGAGCGATCACTGAAGTCGGGACGCTCTTTTCCTTGGTAAAAGGTTCGCTTTAAGTTGCCCAGGGCAGCGAGTCCACTTTTTAATCCAACATCCGGCAGCTCCAACATCCATTCCTCTCGGACCTCTTGGTCTGTGGAAGTACCCAATCCTCCGCCCTCCAGAGCAGCCAGTTTCAGAGCCAGAGCTCGCTCTTCTAGCTCCACTTGACTGGCATTCGGCAGAGGGCCAAAGGTACCTGCCAAGTCGTCATCATCCGAAGCCTCGTCGACCTTCATTTCAGATTCTGTTGCAGAAGGTTTTGGCTGAGGGAAATCGCTGGGCAGGATGGGGCCTATCATGGCCTTGGATTGGGTTTCCAGTTTGCTCTCATTCTCTAGTTCGGGTTCCGGATTGTTGTCCTTCCTCAAGTGAGGCGGCAGGGCTGGACCGAAGGCATCTTCGCTATTTGAAGCTATGTCTGGAGTTGGAAAATTGAGCTGGGGAGGAGCTTGTGGATAGATCGCTGGCTGCTCCTCTTCGCGCCTGCTGCGTTTCTTCTCCTTGTGACGATGCTTCTCCTTCTTGTGCTTCTTTGACTTCTTCTTTTTGGACTTGTCCACATCCTTGCTGTGCTTCTTGTGCTTCCTTTTCCGGTGCCTTTCGTCGCTGGATGAGCCGCTGCTGTCGTTGCTACTGTCTTCACTGGACATAATCTGGAAGATAGAGCAAAAGCAACACCAGTTTAAGGTTAATCAATGAATAAACAACAAACCATAAAGCCCAAGCCCTGGAGTATCGGGAATAATCCAGCAGTTCCATTATCTCTCTCTCGGATATCGCCCCAAAAAGGTTCCTTCAAGAAAACTCATTGCTTTGGCTTGGGCTACGGTTTCTATATTGCAATTAACAACGTTTAGGCTTAAAAATATATAACGAAATGCAGCTGAAGGGCAACTTAGTCGGTAAATGGCAGCCTGGGAATTTATCCCAAAGAGGAATCCTAAACAGCAAAAGTTTTCTGGGCCTTGCGGTAGCTGTAGACCAGAGATTTGAGAACGCCAGCACTGGCGATGTTCTTGATCGATTGCGTGACACTGCTGCGCCACACGATGTCGTTGACGGATGCCTGCAGCACCTCGGGCAGCTGTGGGGCCATGGAGAGATGATCCACCACATCAGCATAGTCGCCGCGACATGCAGCATTTCGCTCGAGACGCTTTCTCAGTTCCCCGGGCAACTGGTGCAGGTGTTGAACAGTAGCCGGCCGGGATTTATCCTGCTCGAAAAGAATGGCTGGCTTTTGGCTTCCTGGCTCCTGACCATTCATGTTGACAGCCACGAACTTGGACAGTTGTCCCAAAGAAGGTTGGTACAAGGCAAAGAAGTCCTTGATTTGCGGATTCACGATGTTGTGGACCTTTTGCTTATTCTCGCCAAAGATCATTCGGAAATCTCCCTTGTAGCTTAATCCAGCGATGGTGTGGAAGAGCGCGTAGGCGGTGAATTTGTCCGGTAAGAGCAGTAGAGCCACTTGGAGAGCCGAAAGCAGATTCCTGTCCAGCGCCGCCTTTAGGGGCGGGTTATCAGCGGGATTCACTAGATCCGTGACCGGTTTGTGCAGCCTGCCGGCCAGATAGAGATGCCGCCAGTGCAGGAGATCCTCCAGCAACTGCTCCTCCGACACCACACCATACTTGATAGTCAGTCCCAGGTCCGGCAGTGGCACCAAGGTATTGCAATAAACGCCGGCACCCAAACGCTCCTGGTAGTTGGCCACAAAACGCGGTCCCAGGTGTCGCAGGGCGGAATAATGTTCCGGATGGCGATGCAAGTTCTCCGCATGAAATCCCAGGGCATCCCGCACACAGAAAACCAGATCTACAACGGTGCCTGGAGGCGGACGCAGACCATTTCCATTGCCAACTTTGTCATAGCCCTCCTGCTGTTTCACGCCGGAGCCATAGGCAAACATGTAGCTGACGCTACCCAGCGGAAACCGTGTCACTGTACGCCTGTATAGGTCCAGCATCGTGTGGATGGATTTCTTTCTAAAACGAACTTAATTTAGGCTCAATAATTACTTTTTAGCACGTAACTCCGTTTGTGCCCTGCTGGAGTTCCTGCTTCTTCTTCTCGGTCGCTGCTTTTTGCCGGCGGGCGGTAGTGTGTGCACACTGGCGATCAGCTGCTGAACGAGTCTCATTAAGGCACTCTTTTTAGAAAGGACATCATTTAAAAATAAAATATTAAATAAGAGAAATATATTTTATTTTATAAAATTAGAACTATTTATCCGCTTTTATAATTAAAATTATAATATGTAAAGTGCGCACAGTTTGAATATGGTCAACCAGTGTTGAAAATGTTGTTTTTTAGCTAATAATTTTCTTAATTATTTGTATTTGTTGATAGCGTATGTATTGTATTTAAAATCAAAACCGGTCTGAGGAGGCATTACAAGATCATCATCATGATAAGTTGGACTACAAATTGTAACAGTCTAAACGAGCTGGTTTTTTATTGTTGTTATGCGGCGCCATATAGTAGTGCTCTATAGTGTTCAAATTTCGCCGGCGGCAGTGTTGACAAATTCTCCAAATTCTAGCTGTTGTTATTCCATTCTCAAAAGAAGAAGAGAAAACACATTTCCACAATCTGATAAACGAAAAAAAATTATTTACGGAAAAAAGCACACAGAACAATAGAAAAAAATACAGAAATATGCCGCGTCCGCCCAAGAGAATCAACACTGAAAATGAGGAGGAGGAGAATAAGAAGGAGGAGCAGTGCGAGCAATCCGCAGACGTCGCGGATTTCACAAACGTGGGTTCAAATGGAAGTCTATTCCGCCTCCCGGCTCATCCTTACTGATTTTTGATTGACTTTCCAGCAAGCCTTCAAAAATGTTGTGGCCGCCACTCGGGCGGCGAATGCCTTCCCTCAGGGCACGGCCCGCTCCCTATATCTAAGCTATCCGGGCTTCGCACGTGTTATGGACAATCTGTCCCAGCGTGTGGTGGGGTTGATCGGGAACGTGCTGCATGCCAAGGAGGTCAAGGGTGACATCAGAAAGTAAGATTATGAGATGTATATGGGATCAATCCAGATCCTTTCTCTTTCAAGGAAATTCCTTGAGGGTTTGATTCACAAAGACTGATTTTCTCCAACTGTTACAGACGTCAGCTGGACGAGCAGTTCGAATTGGTGCAGGAGTGCAATGACATGCTGCTTGAGCGAATCACCACAAATCTGGACATCAAGAGCGGCCTGCGCAGGAATCCCCAGCAAGTGCTTGAGGCACAGGTGGATGTGATGAGCAGCAGCTCCCCGTCAGCAGCAGCAGGAGCTGCAGGATCAACAGGTAGCCCTTCACAAGCCCTGGAGACACCAAAAGCGGGCAGCTGGAATAGGGCGACACCCCAACGGAACATGGTTTCCGCTCGCCTTTTCACGGCCAAAAATATTGTGCGCCCACAAATGCAATTTAAGGAACCCGTGGACAACAGTGCACAGAATCCCTTTTGCCCCAGGCTCAGGGAGAAACCCAATTCGTTGAAGCCATTGGCCCTGTTGGCCGAATACGATGAAGCCGGCAATATCCAGTCCTATCTGCACCCGTACGAGTTCGAGCTGCTGAAATTTGATCCTCCGGCGGGTCAGCTGCAGAAACAGAAGCCGCTCCTTCCATCCCTGATGGCCGACACCGAGCTCATGGTGGTGGATTCGGTTGAGAAGCTGAAAATTGCATTGGAGGAACTGCGGCAAGCCCCGCAGATTGCCATCGATGTGGAGCACCACTCCTATCGCACCTTCATGGGCATCACTTGCCTGGTCCAAATGTCCACACGCTGCAAGGACTACATTTTTGACACCCTCACCCTGCGGGATGAGATGCACATACTGAATCTGGTGCTCACAGATCCCAGGAAGCTAAAGATCTTGCACGGTGCCGACCTGGACATTGAGTGGCTGCAGCGGGACCTATCATTGTATATTGTCAACATGTTCGACACGCATCGGGCAGCCAAAGCTATGAATATGGCCAGGTTATCGTTGGCCTTTCTGTTAAAGCACTACCTGGACTTGGATGTGGACAAGAGCCTGCAGTTGGCTGACTGGCGGATGAGGCCGCTACCGCAGCAGCTGGTCGACTATGCCCGCCAAGATACACACTTTCTTATTTACGTTTACGAACGGATGACCAACGATCTGCTGCAGCAGCAGTCGGAGCCGGGACTGCTGAACGCCGTCTATCAAATGAGCACGGATGTGTGCAAGAAGCGTTACAATAAGCCCCATATTGGACCGGAATCCCACTTGGATTTGGTGCGAAAGACGAAACGTTCCTTTGACAATCGACAGCTTTATGCTCTTCGCGGGATCTTTGAGTGGCGGGATGCAACGGCGCGGTCGGAAGACGAAAGCTATGGCTACGTTCTGCCCAATCACATGATGCTCCAGATCGCCGAGAGCCTGCCGCGGGAGATGCAGGGCATCTTGGCCTGCTGCAATCCCATACCGCCGCTGGTGCGACAGCAGCTGCACGCGCTCCATCAGATCGTTCTGAAGGCGCGTGATCAGCCACTGATCAAAGTGAGTTACCAAGCGATTCCAAGCAGCACCTGGAACATGTCGCTTAACGCCGCTGGCTATTCCGAAAATTTTCCATTATCCATTAATTGTAACTAAAGTTGAAATGAAGCGAGGTTACCTCCGACTTTACCGATTGATCCAGTTTATTGCATATCCTTCCGCAGGCCGTCCTAAAAACATAGAGAGGGTATCATAGCAGGGCTTATAATTTAAATAATCCAGATAGTGGCTTACCTTGTACTTTCGTTACTTCTAGGAGATCATTTGTTCTATTTAAAAGCTGATTTAGGAGTGTTGTTTAGTATTTTTGGTTAGGAATCGATTGAAGTCTACTTTTAAGCCTCTTAACCATGCTATATACTTACTATTTCAGCCCATTTTGGAGGCCCGCAGCAGCACACAGGCATCTCTGCCGCCCTCGACAAAAGATTTCAGCAGCAAACTCTACTGCCCCCACGACTTTTCACATCAGGAGGAGGTACGCGACGATCTGCCCACGCTGCTAAAACGAGGCTCTACCGGAAAACTCCAGTTGCCCAGGCCAGAGACGATTACCAAAGAGAATCTATCCGTCCCACCGGCAATGGCCCTGTTCGAAAAGCCACCGAAACCCACGCAAGAAGAGGAACTTCGCTGGGCTCATCTGCGCAAAGAGAGCCAGATCCTTCGTATGCCCTACAAGCGCTACTTGGCCATCCTGCCATTAATGGAACAGCTAAAGGTCGATCAGATGGCCAGGGAGCGTAGTGAACAGCTCAGTAGGCGTCTATGCCCGACAGAACCAGCTCCTGCTCAGAACATCAAACTAGAAGCAGCACCTGCCGTCAAGGAAGACAAGGAGGATGCCATGTACTCCCTGCCCCTCAAGGAGCAACTGAAACGAAAGCACCAGACAAGCAGAAAGCCGGACTCAGCTGATCAGCAGCCAAGCACCAGCAAGCGAGCAAGAAGGGATGAAAGCACACATCCCAAAGATAAACCGGCCATGAAAACTGAGCCTGCTGAAGCCGTTACAATTCCCGCAGAAAGCGATGACGACGAGGTTGTGGAGACGCCCATTGGAAGGCAACCCACTGAGCAGCCAAAGCCACAGTCAAGACAGGAAAGGCGCAAACAGAAGCGCAGACAGTTCCAGCACCAAAAGCGTGGAAATCATTCACAGAGCTCCAGCGAGCAGGTGCCGCAACCTAAGGTTGTCAAGACCGAGGGCGGTAACTTTGACTACAAGAACGTGGACTTCCGGCAGTTTAAGGGCGGAGCTCAAAGAGCGCGCGGCACAGAAATCAAGCAACAAATGCGCGGAAAGGTGAGTTTCATTATTTTATATAAAATATATATTTAAAATATGGTATTTTCTTTGTTTTAACCATGCTGTACTTGTTGTTTTCCAGAACCGCCCAAATAACCGCAACAATAAGCAGTTTAACAAGCTTTTTACATTTAGCAATGTAAAGAAAGAAGGCAAGAAATAAACTGCAATCGAGACGAATTATCCTAAAGAATATGTTATATGTTCATATATCAAGGATGCGGATTTAATAGTGAAGTTGATTTGAAGTTTATTTTTGATTTCTTACACATTCGTTTGCTGAGATACAAAAATATACTTTTAAATTTTGAAAATATTGTCTATATTATTACCTATTAAATAACAACGATATCTACAACTAGGCTATCGGATATGTTTTTAGGGTTCAGTTTACATTTTGATCGATAGATCTTCGTCGCAAAATAAAGTGAAAAAGTTATATATAGGGGGGTGCTACATAAATCACTAGGGTTTTGAAATCCCTTAAAAAAGCTGTCTAAAACTATGCTACAAAATGTGTCTTTGTAAAAATAATCAAATTTGCAC
>JAEIIF010003026.1:0-12164 GCA_018874455.1 Drosophila trapezifrons
TCTAATGAAATCTCTAATTAATGAAGTTTTTAATACAGTATCATAACACCATAAGCACAGGTTATATATTAGGATCCAAAATAAAAATATTCCACATTTTATAGTAGCTTATACAATTACACACATTTTTTACCTATCTAAACAATGGATTAGTTCTTTTTAAACTAGTTTTTGTTGACTTTAATGCAGTTTATCTTGTCCTACCTAATCCGTAACCCATTCAAACCAATCGATTTATTTACCCGACACTCGAACGTCCAAAGGCAGTGGCAATTATAGGCGCTGCCTTACAACTACGCCTAATGATCCCCAATGACAGTATCACTCCCACTTTTCCAACCGTATTTTCCATTTGCTGCTTGCAAACATTTATTGCTGATTGTCGACAACCTGTTGAGCATGTGAGCAAATATCCAAGCAAATACGGACTTCGATGGGGGCTTCCTGTAATTGCGATAAATATTTGCATACACCAAACAAAATGATAAAAGGAAAGATGCGTCAATCGTTTATAGTAACATAAATAAATAAATATTTATTAATCATTAATAGTTCTATGTGGATTTATTGGCTATTTTCCTAATGCATTTATTTTCTCCAGATATGATGCAACATTTTGAAACTATAGGAAGGAAGCAGGAGTATTTAGGATTTTATTTACAAAATTAAATGAAATAAAGTTCAGTTGACGAAGTATTATGGTATAAGGAATGTACTATTATATTTTAATATATTTATAATACAACAATCTGTGAAATCAAATTAATGGGAATGTTGTAATGAAGATTATATGATTTTGTCAACTTTTTCTACTGTAAGAAAAATACCGGCAAATGCTCATGCAAAAGCGAGACAGACAGCAGCTGGCACGATTTCAATTTGCGTTTTGTGCGTCGATCTGGCGATTCCGTTGTCGATCAATCAATCAGCCGACGATGACCTTCACACTGACCATGGAGATGGGCCGTGGAGAGCGCTGGCGCCAGGCGTGGGCGTGGCCTGTCGCCAGCGTCCAGCCGGTTGCCGGAGAGGCCTGATAATGGAAAAACCTCTCAGTTTTAAGGGGCGTATTCGGTCCCCTGGGGTTATCAGTCTGACATACAAACACTGTGTGCCCTTCTGTACGTACGGCAGCCTACGTTTATTATCAAATATATGTGCATTTATTTTTATATATTTTACATGTCTTTGCCATCTTAACATATATTTATTTACAACAAAAAAGCCACTACAAAAATTGGGGGTAGAGGAGGTGTAGGCAGAACAGGGCGAATTTTCTTATCAAGAGCAGAAGGGCGAAACCGAATCATTTCGGAAATGAGTACTTAGGAACTAGTTTGCACTACACTTAATGTAAGCGTGAAAGTCAATTGAAACATTAGGCACTTTTTTGTATAACATAGATAGATATATATGCTTAATTGTACTCTTTGCGTGATAATGTCCTCGGATCCCAATTATCAATACCCTTGCAAAAGTGAGAGAAGAAATGTCTTACAAACTACACAAAGTAGTAACCATTCTTGTCAAAGATATATCCTAGGGATTGCTTCTCCTCATCCTCTTCATTCCTCTTTAATATGTTTAATATTCCTTGATCGTATTGATCATAAATCTCATTTGCAAAGGTACTAAACCATCTCATTCGTTGTTTTTTGGCTTCTTATTCACCTACGAGTTCAATGGCATTTAGCTAGACTATTCTAAAATCCAGGATACCCCATTCGGGGACCCCTAGCGACCGCTTAGCCAACTCTGGATCTGGCTGGCACTCTTGCCCTTCGTCTCCTGGACGGCAATGGCCACGTAAATGGTGGCCACTGCCATCCAGGTTGCAAAGAACCAGAACGTGACATCCGATCCCAGGGAAGTGTTCATGGAACTGAAGCATTTGGTCACCACGAACACGCACAGCCAGTTCAGCATGACCGTGAGGGAGACGGCGGTGCCCTTGACGTCGGGCAGGAAGAGTTCGCCCATCATCAGCCAGGGAATGGGGCCGTATCCCACCGAGAAGCTGACGATGAAGAGCGTAACGCAGAGCAGGGGCAACCAGCCGATGGCCGACAGCTCCTTGCCACCATCCTTCATGTTGTAGTAGGCGCCCAGGATGGCCAGACAGATGGTCATTATCGTACTGCTGAAGAGCAGCAGTATCTTGCGTCCCGCCTTCTCGATCAGCAGGGATGAGGTCAGGGTCATGATCACCTGGACGATGCCCACCACAATGGAGCAGAGGGAGGCATCGAGGGTGCTGCCCGCCGACTTGAAGATCGGCACCGTGTAAAAGATCACCGCATTGATGCCCGAGAACTGCTGGAAGACCATCAGAAGGGCGGAGATTATAAGGCCATTGCGGGAGCCACGATTGCTGAAGAGGTCCATGACGGAGGCGTCCGCGCCGGTCTGGTCCAGATCGTTCTGGATCACCTGGATGGCACTGCGGGAGTCGCAGTAGCGACCCCACAGCCACTTCAACGAGAGAGCGGCCTCGGAGCGACGACCCTGGAAGGTGATAAAGATCGTATTTAAGACTACGTAAAGTATTAATTCCCAGCTCTCTTACCTTCTTGAGCAGATAGACTGGAGTTTCTGGCAGGATGAGCAGGCCACAGAACAGCGCAATGGGTATGAAGAGGCAGAGCATGCTCAGGGTTTGCCACGTGACCATCGATCCCACCACATAGACGAACAGAATGCCGACCGTGAGGAGCAGTTGGAAGAGAGTTCCCAAGCTGCCTCGAATGCTCGTCTCCGCAATCTCTGAGATGTACATGGGAGCCACCACACAGAAGCTACCAGTGGATATACCTGGGATAAGTTCAGCATTAAAGAGGATTAAATTCAGTGTAATCTCTCTCACTTACCAATCAGAAATCTGCCCACGTAAAGCCAGCCGGCGGACTGAGCAAAGCTAATGCAAATCCAGGCCAAAATAAAAGGCACGTCCATGACCATGGCTGTGTACCGCCTGCCGATTGTGTCCGATATATATCCGGAGGGGAGGGCTCCGAGGAAGGCACCGATAGCCAGCAGGGAACTGACCCATGTTTCTGCAAAAAATTAACACCAGTTAGGAACATATACCACAGATAGGTAACTAATATAACTATTATCAATGACGTATTGTCTGTATGTTAAACTTTGTTATCTTCATTATCTAACGCTGACATGTCCCGTAAGTCCTAACCACTTGTAACTATTAACAGATAATATAATATACTTTATACACGGAGCTTATGTCAATTGAAAGCGATCGGGTTCTTCCACTAGTTCGTAATCTAATCTGTAGAGGGTATTCGAATTTTAGGTAAAGGGCAAGGTGAAGGAGACCTCTCTGAGAATGAATCTTCTAGTTTTTAAGCTAAAGGACTGAAATTAAACATAGGCTCTCTACCTTTTACGAACTCCCATACTCTGTAGGTTTTAAGGGGAAGAAATAACTTTATTTCCTTATAAAAGTTCTTGGCGAATTCCCGCTAGAAAACTCCTACGTGCCATGCAGTTGGTCAGCACTGATAGGTGCTCAATAATGGGTTATCAATGCAGTCTAAGAATAGTTTTATCAATGCAGTCTTATAAATAATAAGCCTTGAAATAAACCCTTGCAAAGTACCAGTTGATAAAAGTTGGAACTTACCTTGATCCACAGTCAGTTGAATACGATCTTCACTGGGCAAAGGAGCAGGAATAGTTCCATTGGCAATAGTAGAGTTACCAGTTGTTGAGTTGGTGCTCGTTGTGTTGGAAATCGTAATCTGAGGCAGAACTGGACTCGTCCAGGCTAAAGCCGTACCCGCGGCCACCGCACCCAAGCAAACTGTAAATATTTTTAGTAGATTAATCAATAAATTTAAGTAAATAACTTTTTATTCTTACTTATCAGAGCGGCCATATATTGACGGGTTTTCGAAGTCTTAACCACACCATCCTGCAAGGGATCGTAGAGCATGGGATTGTGAGAGTTGGGATCTCCGTCTTCCTGACTAACAGTCTGTAAGGGAAAGAGATTTGATTAGCAATTATTTTATACACAATTTTAACTACTGCTGAGCGAGTATCTTAAGTATTTTAATCAACATGATTACGATTGCCGCCGTGTTCGCCTTTCTTGTAACAATAATTACATTTATTGCCACTACTATTTGGACCGCTATAAAAGTAATTTACACTGCTATAAAAGTAGCTAGAACCTTAAAGAAAATTCCAACATTTGGCGATGTCAAAACACAATTTCAGGAAGCTTCAAAGCAAAAAATTAGCGATGCAAAAAATCTTCTGAAGAGATAGTAAAAATGCGTGACATTCAAAAGTAATTGCAATTCGTAATTAAGTCATCCGACTTCAATAAAATTCAAATTTGTCTACTGATAACCGAAAATAAGTCTGTATTTTGTTTTATAATTATTTTTAAAGATAACGTAGATGTGCGAAATTGCCTGAATCGTTCCGATGCTATTTCCAAGTGTCTGTATCTTTAAAAAGAACAAATCTATACTTAGTTCATTATGCCGCTGATAAATATAAAGTAGTTACAATTGCTGTTAAGATAGTTTTTCTTGAAATAATATATTTTTACACTTTTGTATTTTTAAATAAAATCTACAGTTGATGTAGACCAAGTACCACTTTCTTCTTTATATTTCCTAACAATAGTTGATTGTAAGAATTTATCTTTAATATCTTTATATCTTTATCTTTAATATTAACCCACTATTTTCTAGATATTCTTTAAATTACGAAATTTGTTCGTTTCTGGGTGCAAAATTCTCGTTACCTGCCACCAGCGTGCCATTGCGCGAACCACTTTTTCCGAATCCATTCGACACTTGGCCGATTTCCGGGTTCTTTACGGACCCCTTATATAAGACGGTCTCTCGCACAAACAACGCACTGTGCCAAAGTGTGCGACACTTTGTTTTTGTAAAAAACACTATTTTATGGCTTGTATATATTGGCTTATATTCCGCTTATTTTTATCTCATGTCATTAATTATCTTAACGAAACGGATTGTTTTGATTTTTCCGCTAATTTTAGCCACAGCCTGGGGCCAGTGGATTGTCTCGTGCAAGCACCTCGAGACGACTGAAACGTTGGACTCTTTGAGAAAACGTATTTTCATCTCGGATCTTGGCGAAAATTCCTCTATTTTGCCTAGCATTTTTCTTTTATTTTATTTTATCTGGCGCTTGTGTTGGCATTTCGTTTGATTGCCAGCAGATTACGCGCATCGAGTGCAGCCGAACCTTTTGTTTTACGTCAGAGGTAAATGGATTTTCACCCCGAAAATGGGAAAACGAGGGGGTGGCGGTTGCTTGAAAATCAAATAGAATATTACAACCTGTTGGAGGGATTTTTAAATGAAAAAATTACAGAGTTTTCCACACAATTTCATCATCAGGAAAATTCTAAGAATACTTATACGCCTAATGAGAATCTTACGTTTACCTGTAAGGTGAAATAATGCCTCAAGACACTCTTGGGGCTTCAAGGGAAAATATCAGACTGCGAATTTACTTCCTTAAAATCTCTTAACAAAAGTCCATTATCAAATAATATATTTATAAATTAAAATCAATTGAGAGAATCCCTAAGACTATCCACGCATAAATTACGTATACGCCACAGTGTACCTGAGCTGAACAAAGAAATGTACAATTTGTGTATTTCAATGTTCTCTATCGCAAAAATAATATACATTGCCATTTAAATTGTTCATCAATAGATGATCAATTTAAGCAGAGATGTTACGCATACGCCACCGCACCTGAGCCGAACAAAGTCCACCAAAGAAATACTTCCGACAATTTTCTCAGTTAAATTTAAATTGCTTAATGCACAGCGACATGGCGATGCGTTTGTCGTTGCATTTGCCAAACAACAGTTCCAATAACAAAATCCGCCGATAAATAGATAGCAGCTTGTATCTGATTAGTGACAGGCCCAAAAAATCGCACTTCATAGAATAGATTCCCTGTTGGAAGTGCAAGCGGCCGCTTAAAAGCATATTAAAATGGAATGTTTAATTATAAAGGAAAACACGTACACCTAAATGGCGTCAAGTGCATGCCAAAAGAAACCTGTCGCCGTATTCACACCCAAAACAAGTCGAACAGCCGCCGGTTGAGAGTGAGATCGCGAGACGGTGAGAGAGGCCGGACATTAGACACACCCACCGGCGTACACTGAAAAACAGTGGCTTTTAAATCAGGAATTTAAAGCCCGGCTATATGATAACATTTACCAAAGACTGGATGGGAAAAAAAAGGAAATCTGGAGAGAAATCTGTCCTCCAAAGTATATTATTATTATTATTATATTATTTAAAATGCCATTTAAAAGAGTAATGCCCTGCGTAGAACCTGATACTAATTTTTTAAATGATTTAAAATACATTGTTAACCAATTAAAAATAAACCTTTAAGCGATAACAGACTCCCCAGTTGCTAGACACAGGATTTCCGCCCAGTGCACTGATAGACGCTCTCTTTCCACTCATCCACATCACATGCTAATTAGTTTGCGCCGTTTGCTTTGCTCTGTTTACTTTGTTGTTGTTGCGCGGTGGCTTTTCTTTTTGTGTGTTTTTCCGACGCCAAGTTCAGCGGGCGCCTTGCTTTTGCATTCGGGAGGCCCGTCGTTCAGATGCACTTGGCCAATGTCGGATTATAGGCTATAGATGCATGCCTGCATCTGCATAAGGCTCAAGGGGCGAGGGTGTGCTTTTATGTTCAATGTTTCCGCTTACACGCCCACATTTTCCTTGTCTTTATTACGACCGTGCTCGCTCGCCCCGACAGAACAATTTCTTTTATTGACGCAATTCCCTTAATTTGCTCAAGTCCATTGGCCATGCGGTAATTAAAGCGATATTGCAGCGCGGGCATTGTTTACCTGCTACCGGCTACCGGTTGGGTTTCAAGGTGTGTTACGCATTTAAATACTCTTATAAATAGGCTATGGAAATTAAGTAACCACCATAAAGCGTCTTCTTAGGGGATTTAGGTTTGTTTACCGCATTGGTAATTTTTGAAGGGATATGCAGTCCTTCGAGAAAGTAAGTTTATCTGTAGAAAAGCTTAACACAATTCGAAGTTATCTTTCCCTCGACACTCTTATCTAAAAGAGAATAAAGTCTAGGATAGAACTCTTTTGCTAAGTAAGTGGTAGCGACTAAGAGAGTCATTAAAATAAGGGACGTGAAGTCGCATGCAAAGTATTTCGCAAAACATTGCCAACTTTTTGGCGGCGGCAAACAGTATTATATACGCTGAGGTTGGAAAAAATAGTGTTTCTTATTTAGTTAAATTATTTCCAATTTTATATTGCAATTAACAATATTTATAGATTTTTGTATAGCCTTTTAAAGACTGGTCAATAATTTTACGCAATATTCTTATGAACTTGAAGAATAAAATGTATAATAATATTTTTCAGCAATGTGCAATGTGTCATACAATTCCGCATAACTTTAATCTGCATTTACGCATAAACTTTGTTTTTCTTTACTCATAAAGATGAGGATATATTATATTTTATAATCAGAAGACTGCAGTGTCTGAGTAAGGCAAAAGGCTTGAAGTAAGTTTTTTGCATTTCCTACATTGTAAAATCTTAGAATATCATTAAGGAAATTTCCCTTAAATTTCATGAGAAGACCTGCAATTGTTTGCATTTTCATACATCACATTTTACCGGAAGCTCTGACCATGAACTGCCCAAACTTATTGATATGTAAATATTATTATTATTACTTTGTTTTTATTTGCCCGACAATCAGTGCAAGCCAGATAAACTCTGGGTAAACATGTCCGCAGAGCATAAACAACTAAAAGCGATGGGCACGCGACTGACATTATATTATATGGCTACTGCCATTATAGCTCTACTATTTCAACTTGATAAAAGCAAGCAATATGGAGTAGTCTGAAAAAAAAGCATAAAGGCAGTCCATATCATCTCGATGGCTTGGTAAATGATTCACTTGGAAGGCTGGAAACTGTGTTTTTTTCTTTCTTTAAATCTGAAATTAAAACCCAGCGTCATGCTCAAAGGTGGTCTTCAAATTTTGGGCGTTATCGAAAGCAGTTAGTGGCTGCGTGAAACGCACGCCACTAAATGGCCGCCCCAAAAATCTTGAGCGTGTTTATAGCCCCGTAGACCCCACACTCCCCGATAAGAGCCTCCTGGCCCCGCGCCCAATTATGACTTTATGACTTCCTAATGCCCGATCGAATCGTTCGGTAAGAGCCACTTGACGGATCACTTGACAGCAATCATTCAGCAGAAATGTCTGCACAGTCTGTCGCAGAGCCAAGGGCAAGACAGTGGGGCCAGTACAAGACTCTTGATCCTTAAGGGTTCCCAAGCCCTAAGCCAGCTCTAATCTCTGGTTTATAGCTCTGATACCACCAAGTTGGCTTGGCAACCTGCTCTACGGATCCATAAACAAAACTGTTGATGCCCGAGTAGACCCTATAAATCTTGAACTTTGTGTAAACCTCTTCGGCAGGGGATATTTTGATTAGATATTTTTGCTACCCACTTGGAAATGGTTTCCCAATCATTACCTAATAAATTAGTTTAATGGCAGAAGTCAAGATTATGACAATAAATGCAAATTTAAGTGGTGAGTTCTTAAACTAGTAGCTGATATTTAAGTGTAGTTATTAACGAGAACGATTTCTTTGGTCGATTGCTTAAAATTCTAAAGGGCTGTGCCAATTTTTGTGTTTTGGTTAAATTAAATATTTAATTAAAAAATAATTAAATAACTTCAATATTAAAGCACCGATCTGGATAATATTTGGTTTGTATTTAGATAAAACTGTGTGTGTATTCTCTTTTTTTGAAGCTAAGATTTTAAATCTTCTTTTCTTTAGTTGTGGTGATTATAGCTTTTGTAAATCCATGATCCTGGCTAGATGTTGTTAATAGATATTAAGAATATATGTACATATATACTCTCTTACTTTGGGAGGTTACCAAAATCAGAAGATCGCTGCTCTCAATATATTTATAAATATTATAGTTTCCCAATTTTCACTTCGCTGATATTTCAGCTCGAAAACAAAAAGTTTGACCTTCGTAAAAAATACATAATGTATTCAGTACATACATAATAATTAAAGAAATTTAACTTCCTTATCAATAATACAATTATTATATAAATAAGTTCTTACTCTTAAGAGTTCTTTGCACATTCTATTTAAGAAAACGGACCACCTACTGTTATAATAATAAAAGATCCTCTAACTGATTATTGCCCAAAGATAACCTTTTATTTTCTCTATAAATAAATCTAATCGAAGACCTTGTCCAAGTTTTGTTTATTATTTAATTTAATCGTGGTGTATAAATTTAGCTTATCTTGAACACCGAGGGCTGGTTTAGATTTAATTTTTAGTTCGAAACTTGAACCCTCTGAGATCGAAAAGTCTTAATACCTTTTTAATGTCCTCGTTGGCCACCATATTTCCCAGCAATAGCAATGAAATGCCGGCAATTTAAATATTTATCTCGCTGCTTATGTAGTTTGTGTTCAGTTTCTAAATTTTTGTGATCGGTTACAGTTTCGCGGAAGCGCTTAAACTATCGAAACGTGCGGATGAGCCCGATGAGCGTTGAAACAAAACTGAAATTCTCCAAGGAAACGCGCTTAGCAGCTAAACGAAAATCGCCGGCAGCGGCAGCAGCGACTGCGACTGCGACGGCAACGGCGACTGCGACAGAGGCTGATATAAAGAGCCTGATATCGCAGAGGCAGAGGCCGAGGCAGTGGCAGCGGCTGCTTGATATAATTTCGATTTGTGTGTCGGCTTTCCTCTGGAAATACGGAAGTCCCATAGCTGCTAGTGCAACGTGAAGGTCCTCCTGTTCTTCTGCAGGAGATCGTAGGCGCCGGTCTTTGTTTGGTTGTCCTGATAGGCCTGAAACATCCCCACGATTTTGCCGAAACCACGCTCCAGCGTGGGCGATCTGACTTTCTCTAAGGCCTTCAGCAGATAGTCCATCAAAGCCTTGGCCAGTTGCTAATGGAAGAGCCAGAAGATAAACAAAAATATAAGCTTTAAAGAGAAGAGAGTAAGTCTTAGCCTAACTGTAGGACTCTGATTACAAATACTTTACTTAACAGGCTTAAAATCGTATCCAAATCATCTACTTTAATGTATAAAGGTATTTTACAATATTCTAGGAACGAACTTACCCCTACATAAGAAGAGCCCACTTTACAGCGACTGTGGGTCATGTTGTTGTCGTGAATCATAATCTGAAACATAATCGGATCCTGCTCTTCGATCAGCACTCCAATAAACCTCACAAACATCAAGGCATGTCTGTGTAGAACTTTAATGTTGAGTTCCTTTCCGTCTCGGAACTTTTCGATGCCCCTAAATTCCTTAGCTATGAATCTATTTATATATTTTTGAATATTATAATATATTACATGTTACAGCGCACTTACGTATAGAACACTTCCTGGCCGTAGCGACGCGTGAAAGTTCGGATTAAATTCCAGGCCTGTTTTAAAGCTAATCTCTCGCTGAGCGTAAATCCCGAATCGTCCATAACAGGACCAAACCTTATTTTGGGCAAAGGTTTTGGATATATAAGACTAGCTATATTAGAAGGTGTTTTCTTTATGCTATCTTTACTCATTTTATAATTTAGATAGGTTAGGTTAGATTTAGATAAAAAAATAATAAGATATGACAAAGGAAAAACAAGAAATTCAAAAATAAATATAAGCATTAACCACAGCTAACGACTTCACAATACAATTTTATTTTCATCAGATTTCTCAAAGCATACTTCAAACACTTGCAACTTTTGTATTATTAAATTTAAACCAATGTCTATGCGGATTTATTGGAACCCAAGTCCACTGTTTGCCTCAGGGCAACGGAAAAGGCTCGTTTCCTGGCTTCATCCACCAGGGCGTATTCACCGACAATCTTCATCAGTCGGTTCAAAGCATGGATTAGCGTACAGGACTTGTGATTGTCTATGACCGACGAGTTCAGAATGTATCTCTTAAGGGCAGTAGCCAGCATCTAATAAGTAAATGAAAATAGGACATAATAATTAATTTTAAGCAGCACTTGCCAAGAATATATTTGATTTTCCTTGACTCACCTTCATGTAACTCGGGTCGATGCCATTCTTTAGATGCGTGGGCAGACTTTCATCCATGGCCATGCGGAACTGCAGATTGAAGTCCAACGTTTGGATCAGCCTGCCCATCAGCTTCATCATCGCCAGGGCATGCCCGTGAAGCTTACTCATATTGAGCTTGCCATCGCGCCTAAAGAAATTTATGAGGTCTTCATGCTGGGTCAAGAAGCTGATAAAAGAGGTGTGAGCGGAAACATGAAGCTATATAATACGAATCTATATAAATTGATACCTGTAAAAATTGTCCTTGCCAAAGCGGCGCTGGAATGGCTCAATAAATCGCCAGGCATTCCGCAGGGCCCCCTTTTCCGCCATCGTGAACTCATTTTCATCAACTCTGTAGCTTATATCTCGCTCCGGCAGAGGTTTTGGATACACCGGCAGGTCCACGTGGGGCTTATCCTCCTCCAAATCTTCCACCTCCTCCTCTTTTTTTACGCTAATTTGACTCATTTGGCTGCCGTTTCTTATTTCTGTGTCCCTTTGGATTGACTTTTCATTGACTAGACTCCATTCGGAATAAATTGATTTAAAATGTCCTGCTTACTATGGTCTTCATTTTGTTTCTGAAATCTGTAAATGTCAGCTACTCATTTATAATTCATAATTCTTAGCAAAAGGGAGAGTGCCAATATGTAGTCAGTAAAGTTTCCTAGATCAATGATCTATCCAGACACACTTTTCGGTTTTCGCACAAAAAATACAACTAACTTTACTCAACCTAAGGAATTTATGTTCTCTAACGTTCGTCTATATTCTGCCTTTCAAAAAACCTTGCAGCTTTAAGGAAGAGTGCAAAACTTAGCGGTTACAAAAATATTAGTAATAATAATAATATTTATAAATTAAACAAAGTAAAACTAAAAGTATCAAAGTTACATTTTTTATAATACAATAATTATACAATTATTCTTATGAAAAACTGCAGTTTTTTACAAATATAATGGCAGGGAATGCCGATATTCCTGGGGAGTTCCGCAAATGGGGC
>JAEIIF010003085.1:0-15546 GCA_018874455.1 Drosophila trapezifrons
AAGCCTCTAATGAAAACTCTAATTAATGAAGTTTTTAATACAGTATCATAACACCTTAAGAAATGTATTTAAATATTTTTTCGCATTATGAAGGTCACTCAACCCAAGGCTAAGGGAAAATTACTTAAAAATATCACACTTTAGTTTGCCTTTTTAGTATGTGACCATTATTTTTAACACTCCAATTTGCACTCTCCGCTGATTGACTAATTTCCTATATCTATTTGCTCTTCTCCATTTGCAGGTGCGTATTCCGAACCGAATGTGAGAGCAAACATGAACTGTTATCTGCGCAAATGTTTGCCTTTGCCGGACAAACAGCAGTATATGTACTATCTGTATAGATATCGGGTATCTGTATCGGTAAGTTGGGCAGATAACGCCCTCTAATGCGCATTCAACTATAGTAGACAGTGTGACGAGGCGACCCGTGGCGAATTATAGTTTCGGTATCCGAATCCGAAGCCAAAGTGTTTGTTTTAGATGAGTTAACCCCGCCGCGAGATCATCAATCATTTACGATTAAGTGCCCGACTCAACGCCAACGCCAAAAAGCGAGAGCGACTAACTAAGAGCCAAAAACAAAGGCGATCCAAAAGCAGAAAAATCCCCCCACACACAAATCCACCAAATATGAATATAAATGCGCGTGAATTATAAATGTGAGCGCTGAGCCCGAGCCTGAGCCCGGGCTCGGTTTCGCTAGAACAGTAGGAAAATTTAATAAAACGCGACACGGAGGGGGAGTCCACTCTTCCACTCTTGTCTGCAACTCGATGCCACCGTCAGCCGCCATTCCGCCATTCACTTTTCGTTATTAATATTTTTTTCTTTCGGTTAAAATTATGCTAATCCGTTGAAATATGATTATGCCGAATGACAGCGGGGACGGTGTGTCGGTGTGACGGGGGCGTGGTCGGTCGGTCGGGGCGGATCGGTCGCATATACATATGTCGGCAGGTGTGCCCATTAAAACGAGGGCTCGGTGGCTCTCGGTTCTGGGCCCTGGGCCCTGGGCCCTGGGTTCTGTGCATAATTTGATTGCCTTTCGCAGCTAATTTCGCTTACCGAGGAGAGAAACCCGAACCAAACCGAACCAAGCACTCTCGTCTAATTAAATACATGACAGAAATTTTCATATTAAATCATTTGGCAGTTCCAACTCAGAGATCTCTCGGGGTGCCGAGGCGCCCAGGCGAAACTTTTTCAATTAAAGGAAAGTCGACCTTCAAAGCAAACAAATTTCCAAAATGAAATTGCAGGCGAAAAAGTAATTTAATTAGCTTAACCCAAATAGGAATAAACAAAACGAAACCGAATCAGAGACGACGAGTCCTAGACTCGACTCTCCCCTCTCCCGGGTTCCTTTGAGCGCTCCTCTCGGCAAGTCGGACTCGGAAAGGGTTGTCGCGTGCTTTTTTTGTGGCCGAGAAAGTTTCACTTCCTCGACGGTGCCAGTCGCCAAACTTGGAGGCGCCAAATACAAAAGCAAAGCCAATAAAAAACTAACAAAAAACGGCGCCTAAAAGCTATGCAAATTGGAACTGGAACTCGCGGCGATTTGGCCAAGTGTTGGCTTCCGTCATTTGAAAATGAATTTAAAAAATGTTTCTAAGGAGTAATGATGGGAAATGCATAGGGACTTGGTTCAGGATCTTGGAAATCACACAAGAAGAACGGAATAGGATATTTATAAGCTTTATTTCTGTAACAGACGGAATCTAGAATGCTTTTTTGGTAAATTTTTTGCCTTAGATCCAAATGTCACCAAAATCGATCGTCGGTACTTCGACATAAACTTAACACACTTTCGGGCAGAATCTTATCCAAATTCAAGCCTCACAATGTCCGGCAATCTTTTAAAGGCGGCCGGATGCCAAAGCAATCTGAGGATCCTCTATTTGGTGGACGAGGCCACCAAGCCGCTCTTGGAGATCTGGCAGCGCCACAGCCACTTCGAGAAGTACACAAGCAGGGAGATCCCGTCCCGACAGCCAGTTCCTAAAATCCGACGCGGTCATTATCCGGACTCTACGGGAAATCATATCCGAAATAGAGCCAACCGGAAGCTCGGTAGGAACGTGGTGCTCGAGTCCACTCGCATTCAGCCGCCGCGAAATTCAATGAATTTTCCTCAGGGACTCACTACACTGAGATCTTTTGGGAGCTCATCGAAAGATGGAAGCTCAAGTGAACCTCCGAATAAGGATACGGAGGTGGGATCTCCTCTAGAGAAGGGGACAACGGCAAAGGTTATAATTATGAAGAAAGAGTCTACAAAGGAATCATCTAAGGATCCACAAGCTCCAAAAGCCTTGGATGAATCCTCCAAAGACGGAAGGGATGAGCTGAAAAAGTTAAGTCAGGAAAAGTTGGACACCAATAAAGATATGGCAGAAGCTATTGGGATATCAGGCTTGAACTCGACATCAACTGATGACAAGATATCGAACGATGTCATGGGCAGGAAGTCGAATCCGCCGGAACTAAGCAAGAGCAGCGGAAGTAAATCCTCAGGAGATAAAACCTCTGGAGGTAAATCCTCAGGAGATAAGACCTCTGGAGGTAAATCCTCGGGAGATAAGTCCTCAGAAGATAATCGCCGTATCACAGCACCCACCAAGAAGCCAAAATTTCATAAGCGACCTGCAAAATCTGGCTCTTCTCTGAGTCCCCCAATTCCAACGGTAACCCTCAGAAAAAATAAAAACCCACAGAAACCTCCTAGTCAGCCGGCAAAAGAAAATAAGCCTCCTCCGAAGAAGGCCCCAACAGGAGCTAAGCCTCCTCCGAAGACGCCTCCTTCAAAGACGCCTCCTGCGAAGACGCCTCCCAGCAAGGCACCTCCGAGCAAGGCACCAACAGCAAGTAAGCCTCCTTCCAGTAAGCCACCAACAGGAGGTAAGCCTCCTCCAAGTACGCCACCAACGGGAAGTAAGCCACCTGACAAGTCTGGCGGCCAGGGTCCAGCGAAGGGCGGAGCAGGGGGCAAGGCCCCCGAAGGACAGAAGGCTGGAGGGAACCGCGTCATCACGCTGATGCCCGGCGATGGCATCGGTCCGGAGATCTCGATGGCCGTCATCCAGGTGCTCGAGGCAGCGGGAGCGCCGCTGGTCTTCGAGCCCGTGGACGTTACGCCAGTGATCAACAAGCACGGCCAGACGACGGTGCCCGAGGAGGTGATCGAGAGCATGAACCGCACTAAGGTGGGCCTGAAGGGTCCGCTGATGACCCCGGTGGGCGGTGGCTTCCGCTCCCTGAACCTCACGCTGCGCCAGATGTTCAACCTGTACGCCAACGTCCGGCCCTGCCGCACGCTGCCCGGCGCAGCGACGGTCTTCGGGGACGTGGACATCGTGACCATTCGGGAGAACACCGAGGGCGAGTACTCGGGCATCGAGCACACCCTGGTCGACGGCGTGGTGCAGAGCATCAAGCTGATCACCCGGCCGGCCTCGCTCCGCGTGGCCGAGTACGCCTTACAGTACGCGCTGGCCATGAAGCGCAAGAAGGTGACCGTGGTGACCCAGAAGCGCATCATGCAGATGTCCGACGGCCTCTTCTCGCGCTGCGTCCGGGAAATGGCCGAGAAGTACAAGAGCAAGCTGGACCAGGCGGGCATCGTGTTCGAGGAGACAAACATGACCACCTTGTGCCTCAAGATCGCCATGGATCCCAGGCAATTCGACATGCTGGTGCTGCCCAATCTGTACGGGGACATCATCTCGGACTCGTGTGCCGGCCTGATCGGCGGACTGGGCCTGACGCCCTCCGGCAATGTGGGCGAGCACGGCGCCATCTTCGAGTCGGTGCACGGCACTGCTCCGGATATCGCCGGCAAGGATCTGGCCAATCCCACGGCCCTGCTGCTCTCCTCGGTCATGATGCTGCACTACATCGGGATGCACGAGCATGCGGACAAGATCGAGAAGGCGGTGGTGAAGACCATCAAGGACGACAACATCCGCACCATGGACTTGGGCGGCAAGGCCAAGTGCTCCGAGTTCACCAATGCCTTGATCAAGAACCTCAAGTGATCTCTAGGTCCTATTAATTTCCCAAGAACCTCAGGGGATCTCCAAGTCCCGCGAGGCTCCTTTAAAGCTGATTGTTTTCTTGAATTTCCCAGGGACTAGAGGTGTTAAGTGGCTTAATAATAATTAAGGATTTAAGCTTGATTTGGCTGCATTTTTCCCCTTAAAGCTCTTTAATAAATGACGAGTTAAATCGACCTTCAGATGCGTTTTTCCTTTCTCCAAACGTTTTTCGAAAATCCCATTAGGAGTTAAAATGACTTTGTCAAAGCCCCATCCCCACTCGACATGAGTTATCTGATGGCTCCGATCACACTAATTTCGCAACAGGCTATGAAGTAACCAAACATCACAGGAAACCGCCAACCAGCTCCGGCCCAGAGTCAAAAGCCAATCCAGACCGAATGCCGAATCGGCAGAGACCGCAGAAGACCCTGCCCGGACCTGGAGCGGCTCCCTCCCGAAATTCCCAGCCAGCCAGTCTAACCAGTGCCAAAGTCAAAGTCGGACTGCCAGGGAGCCCAGAGTCAGTCAGTCTCTGGGCCCGGCGCAAAGTCATCAACCGCAGCACATGGTCTGGACCCAGTTCCTGTCCTTCCCTGGCCCCGCCACCACCAGTCCGACCACTCCACTCCATCCACTCTGGCCACTCCACCGCCGCTGTCCCCTGGCCAAGTTACGTTGCATTTTTACATGCATGTTCAGCTCAGCTCGGGTCCCAACAACTCAAACTCAAACTGAAACTCAAACTCCAACTCCTACTGGTGCTGGTGCTGGCACTGGCACTGGGACTCCTCTGCGAACTGTGTTTAAAAGCACCGACCCGACTCCTAAACAAACCGAAACTACTAGCCAACAGCAGCAGCAAAGCAAGTAAGAATGCTGAAAGGGAGTTTACAGACTAGGGGATACCCAGAAGATGATGAAATTTAAGATAGGTGATGCCTTACTTGACGAATTTCCTTAAAATGTTACTTTAAGAATGTGTAGGTGCAGGAGATAGATATATTCAAAGAAAGGTCTAGGTGTTCCATTTAAAAAAGAGATCTTTCAGTGTTACAGGGTGCAAAAAGAGTAAAAACTCTGGAAATTCAGGAATATTCTGTTTGGGAGCTCTATAATAGTCCTAAAAACTCTAATATAAACTCACAGATCTCTTCTTTGAATGATTTCCACGCAGGGAATGCTTTTTAATTATTTTCCTCGAAATGATGACTACTCTAAGAAGCTCCCTTCATCTAATATCTTGAAAAAATTTGGGTTTAAGGAAAGCTAAGGGTTTCCTTAGCGCCTTTTCTAAGACATAAGCAATCTCTATAAGAACTTTTTGACTGCCATAAGTCATATTAAGCTAGGAAAAACTAGCAACTGCTCAGTTACTACTAGTAATGCCCAAGTGATGCAGTAATCAATACTCTTTTTAAGGCCACAAACTCTCCGAGGGCATCACAACAAAAACAAGAAGTAAGAAAGGGCACTCCTTGGTTCGGGGTTCAGTGGAGCGTGCAAGTAAAAAGAGCAGGAAGAAAATGCCACAGAATCAGCCAAAGAGCCATATAAAAATTAAAAAGAAACCAAAGGAAAAAATTTAATTTTGTGTGCCAGAGCGGGACAGGGTGTGTGTGTGTGTGTGTGTGTGCGAGTGCATTTCAAAGAATTTTGATAAACAACAAAACAAAAGCGGCGGAGGAAGCGAGAGGAGCGGACAGGACGGAGCAGAACAGGGCCAAAAGATAAACTCCGTTTTGTGTATGTGAAACAAAAGTCGAGAATTTTTCAACGCACAGTAACCGGTTTTCGGTTTCATTTTCCCCCTTCAAAAGTCGAACCAAAATCTTCTGGAGCTGGGAGCTGGAGCTGAGGCTAAAGCTGACACCATGAGCGTGGTTAGGAAGCGGAAAAGAGGCCAACTGCCGCCACTGGAAAGTGCAACTAGATCAGCCCCAGATGTGTCCCATTCATGAGCCCTCGACGACCGGGCAACCGCCCCAATTTCAATTGGCCAAACCAAACACGCAAAGGCCAAGTTCTGCTGACTTGCGTTGGCCCTTTTTTCCAGCGAATTGTGTGGCACAATTGCAGATGCAGAAATAGTGAAAAAAAAATACAGAAGTTGAAAAACGCGGCGCCGTAATGGCCATGCACCATGCCACTCCACACTCCACACTCCGCTCATTAGAATGCTAATTTGTGAATGCAATCCAGCTCGGAGCTGTGAACATTTGTGCCCTCGTAATTGCCCCAACGATTCCACGGTTTCCCTGGAAATAACGCAACACGAGTCCCACGAATGATGGGTAGCAAAATAGTGTTTAATGCGGCCCATTCCCGGGCAATGTAAACAGTTTTTAATGGACGAAACGAACCGAAATGAGATCACTTCCAGAATAGAATTCCAATAAAATAGGCGGGATACTAAGTACAGGGGCTAGCTGGCGCTCGGCCACCGAAATATTTCTGTGAATAATTCAACCATAAGTACCTACATTTATCTGAACGATATTGTATCTATAAATACTTGTTTTGGTTGTCTTACGAGTGCCAGGCAGCGGCGAGCGAGCAAGTCACTCTGCCAGATAAGCAAAATAATTTCAAATAATTCCAAACTTATAACATCTGGCGCGTGCATATCGATTACGGCATTGCGCCGAATAATCAGCAAACTTCGTAGAGCCACTTGACTATTTATAGTTATCTGGCTGCGATAGATTTCCCTACGAAAGGCGAATTTCTTTTCGGCTTACTTTTCCATTAGGCGATAAATTCACTCATCCATAACCTCGGCTGGCTGCTTAAAAGGGGGCTTAGTTGAAAGGGTTAGGGTTGAGGGTTAACCCCTCTGGAAAACTGATTTTCCATGTTCGTACACACATTTTCACGCCCAACCCCAGCCTTAACCCCACCCCAGCAGTGTTATCCTGCCTGACATGGGTTTCAGGCACTCTTACAAAGATTTACGACCGCTGTCAATAGAGCTTTGCATAACAGAAACTTCCACTCGCACTCGCACACACTCTTACTCCGCAGAAACAAAGCAACGGCAACTGAAAAGTATTTTCAAATTTAAATCTATTTGTCACTTGCAAAACTTTTGCTACCTTTTTGCATTTCAGCCAACACTCGCTCGTTCGATGGTCACACAAAGGTCGGACTCGGAATCGGACTCCGGTCCGGGCCAGACTGGGCAAAAAAGGTAGTAATGCAAAGTGGCAGTTACAAATTTGCTGGAATCAAATGCGGGATGAACAACAAAAACAGCGACGGCCTGGGAGTGGCAAAAAATAAGAACGGATATATATGGAGCGGAGCCACCGGAACGTTCCATTTAAATGAGTTGGATTGCCTACACTTAGGTGTTGTTCCGCCTGTCCATCCCAGCTCAGGCCGGAACCACCATCCCCCCGTCGAGCACTTTCCGAAATGCCCTTTTCAATCGTCCCAAAATCCAACTGAGCTAAACACTCTATTCCGGAGAGACAAGTGGGGTTGGTATGGCCCGTGAGTTACCCACTATATGTTTATAGTATTCCATATCTTCTCGCAGCCCACACACCCTTGTCATTACCCAAACACTGGGTATTCAATGGGCCATCTAGACGGAACAATAAGAAACAGGAGAGGAAAAAAATGATTTGCATTTATTTATCTTGGTAGCTCTTCATCGTCGTACTCGCACACTCTCCGCCTTCTGTGTTTGAATTCGTTATTATTCTCGCACTGCGGAGAGGTCGGGAGCCCTACTCCTTATTGTTTCGCCCATGCTTTTCTCCGCCCCATCGACTCGATTCCGCTCCATTCTGTGCCTGCTCCACTAAACATCTATGCGGCGATGATAAAAATAATCCCATTTATTGTTTAATGCTTAATAAATAAAGCAATTTTTATTTATTTGCAAGCATTCTCCTGCTGCTTGTGTTGTTTCGGTTGTTTCTGCTTTTGCTTTGCTTTCGTGCAATTGCGTTCTGTGTGCTTTATTGATTTTTATTTCTTCGGAGATGGGGGCTGAAGCCCTCTTCTGTGGTTGTTGTTATCGTAAGTAAAATGCCATCAATTGTTTATTGTTTTGATAATGCGTTCGCTTGTACTTTATTGTTTGTACTGCCGGGTGTCGCTGTTGTCGAGGGTTTTGCGTGCAATCGTGGGAGTCATCGATAAGGCCTTCATGTCGAAGTAACAGCTAACAAAGCGATAGTTAATTGGGATCAAATTGAATGTGGATTGGACTCGAGTTGTGTGCGGCGTCCGCAGCAATTAATGTGAATATTAATGGGGTAATGGGGTCCCATTGATCGCTCTTGTAGCCATACCTCGTAGACCTTATTGATCGCCTTTGTAAAGACAAATCAGAAACCAGTTTAGCTAGCGCCGATATCCGATTTGAATGAACTTGAATTCGAATTATGAACCGTATAAATAATAATAATAAAATATTTTTTCTTTCAAAAGTTTATGGCGCCTAAACTTGTTTTTTTAGAAAATTTATTTATAACTAAAATTGATAATAATCTGTGAGGTGTCCATCAGCTTCGTCTTCCATATTCTCTCAGAAAATAGGCTTAGTTTTATATTGAAAATTAAACCTTTGATTCAAGTCACTGGTGTAAAAAGATCAAGCCAAGATTATATCTGACAATGAAGTGCATTGTCTAACTTTAATTAAGTGAAGTCATTGAACATTATTGACACTTCATTTATTTTGAGTCTTATCTTGCCTATCTAGTTTGTTTAAAATTAATATTCTCTTGGTCACTGGTGTTTCAATATATGTACTTTAGAAATTAGTTTTAGTTGTGTCCCGTTTTTTTTATAATTTGTAAAAGTCGGACCTTTTAGTTTCTTAAGTTTTACTTGCACTTTTAATGAGCTTGGTCTCGCTTTTTCTACTTTTCATGCGCTTGGTCTCACTTTTTCTAATTTTTATGCGCTTGGTCTCACTTTTTCTACTTTTTATGCGCTTGGTCTCACTTTTTCTACTTTTTATACGCTTGGTCTCACTTTTCTATTTTATTGTTTCTAATAAGAATGGTCTCACCCTTCTTCTTCAATCTCTTCTAATAAACCTGGTCTCACTTTTCCCACTTTATCGTTTCTTATAAACCTGGTCTCACCTTTCTTACGCTTCCATTTTCGCCCTTCCACCCATTTGTTTCCATCACTTAACCCTTTGACTTAGCTCAACTAGACTTAACTTAAATTTCCTGTAGCTCAAGCCCCGGGCTAAGATGCATCCTTGGCCCCTCTTTGCTTGGCATCCAATTGGCCCGCTTCGGGATAATAGCGTTCAAAGCCCCATTGGGCTTCCATCCGTTCCGATGCACCTCGCCCTACGGCTGCCTGAGGTCCGTCCGTATTCTCCTTCCGTCCGTTCACGTGTTAAACAGGAAACCCGCTCGGGGTCTCCATCGTTCCGCCAGCTATCGCGACTCGCATCTACATGTATGAGAGCACACATCGGGATGGGGCTGGCGATGGCTGCCGTGCATCCTGCCTTTCTGCCTGATTTGCCCAATTGTGCGGCACGGGAAACTGCACGGGATGCGGGGCGAGGGCAGCAGCATAATAAAATTGATTGCATTTTTCACGCTGCAAACTTGGCTTCCTCGGCGGAGCTCACGACCCAGTTATTCCACATGAGCCGCCGTCAAGAGCCCTTACATGCCGCCCGAAAAAAAGGAAGAGCGCAGCCCCTACAAAACGGGGCAAAATAGCTGTGGAAAATACGAGTACGAGTACGAGAGTGGCACGGAAAAGCGAAATAATACAAGGGAACAACTTTTGCATAATGCGCTTGCACTTGCAAACAAAACCCCGTGCATAATAGATTCTCCGACCTGTCCAGGGAACTTCGGGAGCATGTTGACCTTAGTCCGGGGTTCGTTGCCTTCCAGGTCAGTTGGGCCAGGCCCTGCTTAAAATTGCATCGTGTTTATTAATTTCCATCAGCAGCAGCTTCTGCTCCTATTCGTACACAGACTCCTGGTGGCCCCAACTTTTCCTACGGCTCGGCCCAGGTGCGGCTGTCGTCTCATTTCAAATTTACAACTTTTAATTGAAAAACACTAAGCAGGATTCCGTGATGAAATATTACTGCAGCAGTTGGTATACTTAATCAGCGGGGTATCCTGTATATAGAGCGCAACAGGTGCCTGCAGGAGTTCGGGTCACGTAGCTGCGGAGATTGGCCAGTTGGCTGGCTGGCTGGCTGGTTTCGGCTTACATTCTTAATCACCGGAACTGGCTGCACTGGGTCCGCAGCGGAGGGCAGCAATTAGTGTCTCGGCCACGCCCACAAAGCCCCACCAAATCCACTCCCACTCCGGGCCTTCTCACCTGCCAACAAAAGGGGGGTTCTCCAGTTCGGGTTAAGTTTTCCTGGGCAGGTTCGTGTTGGCCTGGCAGCCCTTGTTGCGGCTTGTTCTAGTTAGTTGGAGTGGCTTGACTTGCCAGCGTTTACAACTTTGTTTAAGCTTCTTCGGAATCTCTCTGGCAAAGCATTCGAAATGGCCGGGGAAGAGCACTTAGGGAATTAGAAAGTTCCTGAACGCAGTTTCCGAACTTATAACTGCAGCTATTGGGAGAGCAATTTTATTTATTTTGAATTCACTCTCGGAAGAAGTAAGTAAACTTTAGCTTGTCTTAAAACATTTAAATAAGTTTAAAGAGGAACTATTCCTAAAGATATCTGAATAAACTATAGCTCTCATAAATAAAACTATTAAAAATAATCTTTAAAAATAGCTTAAACCTTGTTTACTCGTCAGTAAAAAGCCTTGCTTATTTAAGGCTCCCTAGCGCTGATCTCCACTGTTTCTCCAGATAACAAACAAATATTTTCAGAGTACTTTTGGGAATTCAAATACTTCAACTTCAAAATAAAAGATAACCTTGATAACTGAAGTATCAACAAAAATTTGTTTGGTAAACTTCAAACTGCTGATCGGCAATGTTTTGTCAAAAAGAGATCTGCAGAGCAATATGTTTATATATTTACACGCAGAAGTGAGCTCGCATATCCCGGCCAATGCGTAATATTTTTATGGGATTCTTCTTCATCTCGTCCTGCAATTTCAATTATTCACACTCCACATTTAATTGCATTAATTAAAACAAGCCGAGAATGTTGAACATTTATTACATCTCCTGGCAGCATTCCGCTCGTATCTGCACTGGTGCCAGGAGGGAAGCCATGTCCTTATCGGCGACTCTTTCCTTTTCCCTTCTGGAGCGCGTTTCCGGCGTTAATTGAATGCAGATTCCCCGGAGACCGATGGAGGGAATGGCGGGTGTCGGGTGGTAGGTGGAAGGTGGCTCAAATGGGTTGCAAGGACATTCGCCTGTCAGGCCCAATTAGCGGAGAGTCCGCGGACAGTCAAGGGAACTGGGGTGGTCTGTCTGGTCTGACCTCTTGGCATATATAGACTCCTCGGATTGTCAATTTATATTCGTTGATTGATTATGGCAAATATACATTTTTTATTGTATCGACCGCTTGATTGATGCTCTCCTCGTTTTGTGTCGGATGCGAAAATCGACGGTAATTTATTTATGCATATTTATGAGGCATTTTGATTGCCGTGCCGTCATTGAGGGAGTGCAAAAAAGGAATAAAATATTTCATAACAGTATTTTTTAAGTGTCACTGTGCCGGTAAAGTTCACTTCCCGGCTCTATATTTTTTGTTCGCTCTCTGGACCATCAAAGGCCATTGCCACGTGTCACCAGGTGGAGCGGAGGCCGGCTCAATAAATAATTTATTAAACAAAGAGCATGCCCAATGGCGGCAGTGACACTTTAAGCTGCGCACTCGTAGTCCCGAAATGTCAGCTACCCCAGTACTTCTCTGTACTTCTACTTCATCCCCTCTCCAGTCCAGGTTCCAGGATCCGGGAGCCACTTCAATTTGCAAGCCAGACAGAAATTCATCCGAGTGCCACCCCCTGCCCGCTCATTGTTTCGATGGCATAAAAACAATGGCAACAATAATAATAAAGCATATAAATAAATGATAAGTCGGCCACATGCACAAAAGGCCACGCCACACGTCACGGCAAATGGCGCAGGAGATGTCACCGGGACGAGAGCAAGAAATCCTCTAACCACCCAAGGACCAAGCCTTAAAGAAGTTCCCCAAAAGGTCTTATATGAGCAGAAAAAATTCTGTTATTAAAGGACAAGAAATATCAGTTTTTTATACATTAAAGATTAAGTAATAGTTCTACAAACCCTTGGTAGATTCACGATACAATTCCTAGAAATAAACCTAATTACATCATTCTTCCCTTTACGTCTTTATAATTCTTCAATTAATTTCCGGAGTTCCTTAACTATCTAACACCTAGACATACGTGCAGTTTGCTCTTGTTCAATCTGGCTGCTGATGATTCCAATTAAATACACATAATTCCCGGCTAATGACTTTGGATAGAAGAAGGGAAATATCAAACAGAGCCGCGCTTATCTGGGCCACGTTAAGCTGCCAACATAATTTAAGCCCCGAAGACACGCTAACACAGAGCACGCCGAACGAACACAGAGCCCACACTCGGATAATCGCAGATGCAAACACACATGCGCGCACACACACACACAAGCACACAGTGAAACTGACGCCGGCAAGTGTTGGCCGCTTCCGCTTCCGGTTGTCGCTGATGATGCTCCTGCTCCTGCCGCTGATATCTGTTAAATCCCTGCACTAAATAACTGTCCTGCGACTCCCTTTCATAGCCATTACCCTGCCAGGCCCGCGCCACTTACGAGTCAATTTCGAAGCGGGGCAAACTTTGACAATTTCTATGAACAGACTCTGCTCCGAATCTTCAGGCTGGCCAAAGTTTTTGCATTTCGCCAGCTGTAGTCTCTATAGGTTGTATAAGGAACACAACACTGCCTGCCGCGTCCCCGGAATTACTGGCCATATTTTACATAACTCTGGGCGCAATAAAAATTAATTTGCTGCCCATTTGGAAGTGCTTAATTTGTAAACGAGACCATTGGGGTCGTCATGGAATCGCTTCAAATTGCTGACTCAGGGCTGGGGTGTTGGGGGTGTGTATATATATATACATAGGGTGTTGTGTTGTGTCGGGGCTTTTATTGGTGTTGCCGTAACTGTAGCTGTTGCCTGAACATGTTAAACAAGCTGTGCTTGCCTTTTGTTGTCGTCGGCACAGGATAAATTAACTTTAAGACGGAGCAGGATCAAAAACAAAGTGTCGACACGAAAGGCAGCATATTGAAATTGCTTTTTTGTTTAAAATTCTGTCTGATAGCTCCATCAGCAAGTTTGAAAGTTACTTAATTGATTTTATTATCTATCTTTTAAGCGTTCAATGAAAAGTAATTGTGTCTGATGAAAACCACAAATGGAAGAATAGCGAGAATAAAATCAATCTACTCGGACTTCGCTTCTAGGTTTTTATCAACAAGCTTAAATTACTCAATTTATGCGTTTTACAACCTATAATTATTATCTTATTCAATAAAAGAACACATAAACATTTAGAAAGAGCAAACTTAAATGCTCCAATTAAGTAAAATATTAAATTCAATATTTTTCCTAATTAAGATAAGGAAATTAAGTTAAGCAAATATAATAAATATTATATCAAGTGAGGAATAAAAGAATGCCCAAACTTTTCGCTTACATAGAGTGTTCATATTTCGGCTCTAACTGAACCCGATTCTTTGGCATTTATTTCAGAGATTTTATCGCTGCTCAACGGCAAAAGCAACATCAGCAATCCGCAAAACACGAACAACTTTTATGGCAAAAACGCAAATGGCGATGAATGTTTGCAATAAAACAAAACTCGAACAATGCCTCAATTGTTGTTGTTTTTCGGGGCTGTTCCTGTTTGTTATGGTTGTTATTGTTGGCTTTGGATCTCTGTGTCCGCGGGTGTGTGAGTGTCAGAGTGTTCCTGCTGTGCCCCTTGTTATTGTTGTTAATTTTGGTGTATTTATTGTTTGGCCCCGTCCAAAAGTCGGTTGATTTTTAAATGTCTCCCTGGCTCTGTCGGGTGCTGTTAATTATGTAGTTGACTGGACAAATTTATGGCTGTTCTGGCGGAGAAAGGAGAAGGGTTGGTTGCACTTGACACCCATTGAGGGAAAATATCTCAAGTAGCTGCTTCCTCATTGTTACAAGAGCGTTCTCATTCGTTGTTTACCGCCCCGTTGGTAGTTGATTAATAATTGTCGAAAAAATAAAAACAAAAATAAAACATAAATAGAATCATCAACTTTTTCGCTCTTGACTTTGACCTCTGTGGGTGGCTCGCTATTGGGGGCTTCCGCTCTGCCAGACGGACGGATGGGGATGCAGTGGGTGTGGAACTGGAACCCCTTGTCAAGTAGAACGCGTCGACTGTACAAGAGCTCCGACCTCGACAATTCCGGAGGCGGACCCGGACCCGGCCTAGAAGGCCAAGATGGGGGGACAGCCTGGGGGCTGTCTGGGATATATGTACGTATATAAGTCTCTCGGTGTTCCGTAAATAGGGGCGGGCATTACGTAAATCCATGTCTGTCTCCATGCCATGCATTTAATGCATACAAATTGGTCTGATTTAAAAAAGGCTGGAAAATTCTGAGCGAGGCTGGGCCGCAGATTAAACAGAACATATCTGGGTGGTGGCATTAAGGAACGAACTGGTGCATCATCATCCATAAGTATAATGCGCCACTCAATGTGGGGCCGTGTGTGGGTTAAGGGGACGAGTGCCTGTGTGAGATACATCTTAGGGGGTTAATATTTATGTACTGCTCGGTTGTAAAATGTTGAGCAAACAGTGTTGGCTTTATGCTCTGCAGTAAGACGGCTTAAGCCAAAAATCGGTTCTTTCCTCACCTAAACTCTGTTACTTGTACACGGAAAAAAGTATAATTCAACTGTGATTCCTGTAGATTTTAATGGTAGAACATTTTTCCTCTCTGTAGAACAAATCCAGACCCCTTTTACATTCGCACTTAGTGTTTTTATCCTCAAATGGTTGCCATCAATCGGGTGATGGCCACCAAAAGTTTTCATCTGTCGAATGGAAACCCGAAAATGAAAATGATTAATAACTTTTGGCTATGCACTCTATTCGCAGTGGCTTTTTGGCTGTCAGAGACAGTTGCCCCCAAAACTTTTCCAATGAGCCACGCTGTAAATCCCGGGTCTGTGTAGGGCATCCGGTAAGTGGCTATCAGCGCATCCCATCCAGTCCATTCCGTCCCTTTCAGGCAGCAGCTTCCACAACATTTATAAAATTGTACATTCCTTTTTGTCAAGAACTTTGTACGGCTGCCACCCCCGTTTCTGGTTGCGTGTCAACGCGCTGCCATCGCAGCTTGCAAGTTACAGCTTGCCCGCAGTGTGGCCAACTTGGCTGCTTTCTAGCCGAGTCTGGGCACACTTAAATTGGTTGTTAAGGAACTGGTTAATGATTTAACTAGTTATGTTGTCATAACACAGTATTAAAAACTTCATTAATTGGAGTTTTCATTAGAAGCTTGACAGCAACCATAG
>JAEIIF010003136.1:0-12212 GCA_018874455.1 Drosophila trapezifrons
ATCTGAAGAATATTCATGGGTGCCAGAGAAATTTTTTTAGGATTTAAAATCAATCGATAAGGTGTCTAAAAGTATGCAATGAAAAAGGTTCGTTGAAAATCAGTATTTTTCTAAGTTATAGTATATTGTAGCATACTTCTGGGCAAAATTTCAATTGATTTGAAAATCATAAATAGTTATACTGCGAGCCTGACTTATAGCTCATATTACATTTATTTAAATTTTAACAGTTAAAGTGGTCCAGTTCTTTGCTTAATTATTATAACTATGATATTTTTTAAATTTACAAATGTAATCCTTGGTATGGTAATGTGGATACCATCATTTGCAAAGGTTTTTTTTATAGTGGCTTGTCAATCCTCATATTCAAGAGCCAACCTTCTCTTATGTTTAGTAAGAAATATGATAAATGACAGAAATCAGTCACGTCTTGTCCTCTTTCTTCTCTGTGTATAAATGAATTTTAAAACATGTACTCTCGTTCTCAAAAAAAAAAAAAAAAAACAGGTCCGACAAAGGTAAGCGGGAGAAATTGTTTAATGGAAATAAAAGAAAAAGAATCGAATAGAAAAATGAAAGGTGATGACAGCCCGCTGAAAAAATAAGACATGCAGGCCAATTAATAATAGATAAACGATTCCATTACGTTCTAAAGGTGTTTGCCATATGAATTACTTACGCTATAGTATTTCGAATTCCACATGAGAGAGCTCAATGTTTGCACAATCCATTTATCCATTTCGCCTGTATGTTTAGTACTTATATATCATCAGCCTTGACAAGTGTGTGCTAAGATATATGCGAGACTATGTACTCTGCTGACCTATCTTTTTGCTATTAGGCGGTAGCGAATTTTTTTTTAAGAAAATGAGGACGGACAAGTGCAGTGTTCTAAAAGCGGGCAGAGAAGCGCAACAACAACACAAAAAAAAAAACGCTAAAATACTTTCTCTTAGGCTTTTACTAGTCAGCTCACTAGTAAAAACTAGAATGAACAGGGGTTTGTTTTTTTTAACAATAAGTTTTGTGGCTACAAAGTTGCAGTATAGTTTGTGTGTTAACAATTTATTCTTGCATATTTTGTGCTTAAAATATCTTATATTCATAATGTTAAGTTAAAGTCATTCCACAGAAATTATCACGGTTTTGGAATCTCTTAATAACGTATCTTAAAGTATGCAGTAAACATTTGGGCTTACCAAATTCAGTGTAAATTTGTGTTTTTTTCTTTACAATGTAACATTTTGTATTATGGTTTTTGTCACTTTTGAAGGGATTTCAAACATTTGTAATTTCTGTAGCCCTCACGAAATTAAAGTAATTTTATTTTGGGAATTACTACTGATATGTAAAGATTTCTGGTTCTGACACCTTTTTTTGTTGTCATAGTTCAAAATCATTAAAACGTTGACTTGTTGGTTTTTTTTGTACAACCAAACTGAAATTTGCCTTTCTAACTATACACATTTAATTGGTTTCTTACTTAATTTGTTTGTTTTCTAAATAGCACAAAATATGCAGTTTTATATTGGGGGGGATTTGGGGCCAGGCCAGCCAATTGATGGCGGACCGGCGGAAGATTAGCAACCGCTCACCTCCGAGAGGTTGTAAAAGTGAGAAATGAGTTTTATGCGCCGCACGGGCAACAAATCTCGTTGACGTTTGGCATTTGATTTTCAGCCTTTCCTTTCGCTCCCTTTGTTTCCTCGGGATTTACTTACTTATACTTATATATATATATTCGTGATTTCGTTTATTTTTCCCACAGTTCGGTCGAGTTCTTTTTATATTTTCGCACGAATTCCCGCCGGCTTCTTTTGGGGGCGACACGCCAGCAGCCCCAAAAATTCTCACCACTTCCGATTTAATTTTTTTTCGCTTTTATGGCTTTCCTTTTTTCTTATCCCCCGAAGTTTCCACGCTGGCCGAGCCGAGCAGAGCGGAGCGGAGCCACTCGAAGTAGCCTTGTTCCCGAGGAGTTCGAGCAACACGAAATGCCAAGTTCCTCGAGTCATTTAAATTTGGTACAAAGTTGTGGCAAGATTCAGCCCACAATGTCGGCTTGAATTAAGTTGATTGTGCCAAAGTTTCCTTAGCCAGTCCACGGGAATTGGAATGAAACCAAAAAGCAATTAACTTAAGGCTATTAACCAGGATGCTTTGGGAATTTAGGAAGGGCCTTTATTAGGACACTTTTAAAAGGCTCTCCAATCATATACATGTTTCTTTATTTAAATAAACAGCAAACCAGAGTCTTATAAATGACCTCAATTAATCTGGTTAACCAAATATTCGTTTTATTAGACAAATATAACAACAAACTATACACACTTGTGAGAATTAATTTATATAGTGGGTAACCTTGGAACAGGATTTCAAAATCAAGCAATGGGGTCTACCCTAACATTAAATATAAAACAAGAACTTAGATTGAAATTGGGAGCCTGCTTAAGTGAGTTTTTAAATAAAAGTAAACAAAAAGGTCTTAACAAAGTGTTAAAAGATCCCTTCTTTTGCTTTTAAGGCTTTAAAAGGATATATATAGCAAGGGAATGCCTTTTCGGTATGCCGTATTAGCAAATTCTATTTAAAGGCTGCAGCAATGGAATTTCGGAAAAACCCATCTGACGAATTACCCCCCCGGTTAGGAGCCCCATTTGTTTATGCAAACAAGATAAGAATTTTAAAGCTCTTACCGAAAATCGATTAAATTAAGCAGTTTAGCAACTGCCATCCCCCGCGGAGCGAGGTGCCGTCATTTTCACGCCTGATTTGTTAACCAAAACGAAGGCGATGGCGTTGGCATCAGGTCGGTATTTGGATACTTTTCCATGGCAATTAAGCGGCAGTGTTTGCTCGCCTTTCTAAGCTACACTGGTCGAAAAGTCAGCCTGTGATTCATCATATACATATATATACTTATATATAAGTACCCTCGTCCATTTGCACATAATCGCACGGAAGCCATAAACGTTTTCCTCCTCAGATTCGTTTTACAGCTGTGGAAATGCTACCTTTCCTTCGCATCCTTCTCCAAATTGTGCAGTCATCAAATATAAAAAGAAAATAAAAGTGCTCCTTCCCCCTTTCAGGACCCCCCACTCAACGGTTCGCCACATAAACGCAAGCAATGAAGCTTATACATATTTAAAAATACTCTTTTAGTGAATTTTTAAGCCGCGCAGCGGTTTATGGTAAAATGCTCCGTCACAAGGATATTTACCTTATGCTTTAACAGCCTTTAGAACTGCTTTTCTGAGTGTACTTGGGGTGAATAAATCATGGTTCTCTCACAGCTGGCTGGAAATTTGTGTCCATATGGCTGAGGTGTTGGCAGCGGCGGCGGCGGCTCCCAGCGCCCAATCTCTGTTAATTCCCAATTTGGTTTATAAATAAAAAAGTACAAATCGGCCCTTAACGATGACGAGCATCAGCATCCGGAGCTGACATCATTTCAAAGTCGTTAAAACCTTCGCAGCCCCGTTAATGGGCTTCCCCCAAAAGCTACACGGCGAGCAGTAAAAACTGCAAAATTGAACGGAAAACCTTTATGGGCAACGCGTGATGCGTCAATAGACAGCAGGTCCTAGCAGGTCCTTAGCCCGACGGCACCTGTATATACATACCTCTACCTGTTACCAGATACGTGCCCCTCCGCCAAATTGACTACGGCAACTTAATTAAAAGCGTAGGCAAACTAAATTACCTGTCGAAGAATTTGAGTGAACAAATTTGATGACCGACCTTGCCAGTCCCGATAATTAGCTCAATTATTTCAGAGGGGGTTTCTCCAAATGGGAGCATATTAGTGGAGCACTCTGGAAATTAACGCATGTGCAAGGCGCCTTTAAGGAACATAAATACCTCTTGGGAAACGAATTCAATCGTAGATTCTTTAAGGGGTTTAACTTAGTTTTAAGTTAGAAAATGTGTTGTATGTTGGATATAAGATACAGGCAAAATATTAAATAAAAAAAATAATAATAAACACACAAAGGTCTTGTTTTAAACATGAATAAGCCTTGCCTCTTTATCTACCTCCTCTACCCACCTCCGCCCACGTAAAGCATAAAAAACATTAAAAAAGCTATATTCGTTATTTTCAGTTTAAAGTAAATATATAGAATTGATAAATAGGATTGTGCGGACGTTTTCTGAAAATTTTAGTAGAATCGGATGATAAACAAGGGAGATATTGGCAAAAAGGTTAGAACTTTTAAGACACTACCCCAAGACGCTGCTAGCGAGCAGTGCACGACCCAAGCAGTGTACTACACAAGCAGTGCACTACACAAGCAGTGTACTACACAAGCAATGTACTATACAAGCAGTGCATTAGAACCTCTTACCAAAAAAAAAATAACAAAATAGACAAGAATCAACTTTTTTTATTTTTATTTTGTTTTGGTGAGGCGTTTCTAGCTACCTTGAGGTCTAATCGGCTTTACTTCTCATAGGTAAGTCAAGACTCGATTATATGCCAAGATTGCAACAAAATGACAAAAAATATTAAAATTCCTTTTTTAACTGCGAGTGTTGATGTGTCCTTATAAAATGTATCATTAAATGGATTCATATTTAAATATGACAGTTAATTTTTTAAGTCTAGAGCTAATTCGAGCGCCGAATTATTTTAAGAAGTATCGGAGTAGAGTATGATAATGTATGTACATATGTACAATTTTAAATTGCCTTTTTATGTAAAGCACAAACGTATCGGTACCGGGTATCTCACAGCCGAGCACACTCGACTGTAGCTTTCTTACTTGTTGGATATAAGATGCAGGCAAAATGTTAAATAAAATAAATAATCATATACACACAAAGGTCTTGGTTAAAACATAAATAATTCTTGCCACTTTATCATCAGTATCCAATGCTGACCTAATTTAACACGAATTCATTACTGATTGGGGGTTTGCTGCCAGACTCCGTTGTGAATTCTAGTCTAATGCAAGTGTGTTTATAATTTATTTCCTTTACCTAAATCCCTTAAATTATACGTTCTATCGTCATTAATTTATTTTAATCTACATATTTGTTCCATACATTTTTAAATAGTTGTAGATTTTAATACACCAATTTATTTTTAAATGCAATAATTCAATTGATATTAAAACAGATTATCCGCGAGGTAAAGTCTATATTAACACTTATTTGGCGCTTTTTGAGGGCTTTAACCATTTGGATTTCTCCTCCCCCAAAAATGGGGGTATTAAAGAAATTATGTTTACCCATACATTTGTGGAGCCAGCGACTCCCGAGTTGAAACATTATCTTCTGCAAATACTAACTTAATTGCTGCTGGGCCTCGGCTCCCATAAGCGATGTTTGCTGAGCTGAAATGCGGGCAAATTTGCTGATTGTCACACAGGCTGACATGCAATTTATCGTAATTGAGTCAGGCCAACAATCATTTTTTGAACGCTCCACACACGCACTGGGGGAACCTAGAGAAAAGTCCGGAAAAGCGCAGGGCGGGAGGGCCGGCAAAAGTTGAGTCCATGACTTGGCAGGACCTTTTAGTCCGCGCCAGTTTCCGTTCTCGCTCTTTGCCGTGGGATTAATGGACAAATAACGTATTCCCGTCTGCAAATGTGCTGGCGGATAATCTCATTATCTGGCTGTCTTGACCCAGCACATCAGGACACCCGGATACTAGGACACTAGGACACCAGGACACCAGCCGCCGGCACGGAAACCGGAAATTGACCAGTACGCTGCGGTAATTGAAATAAATAGAGTTGACCCGGGGCTCCTTAAAATGGGATTCTCTCCAAATCTATTAAGTTGACCCCAAAAACCTTTTTCGTCATTGTCAACTGCATTAATTGGCTTATATCTTGACGATTTTATGAAATCAGGACAAGATCGATGGTGTCTTAGTCATCTTCGTCACTTGAATAAAAGTCAAATACTTTACTTAAGTTATAAGGAAACCAAAAGGAATTTGTGTTTAATTTATTAAATAAATTGAAGTGTTGGTCCTAAACATATTGAAGTTCTTTGATTTTTTAAAAAATATTCTCTTGATTTCTTGCCTTTTTATAAAGACATTTATGAAAATAACAACCTAAGAGTTATACTAACTAAGCAACATTTAAATTAATAAGTCAGTGAATAATTAAGAAAATAAGAATACGCTCTTCGCTTATAGAAATTGGCTTTAAACATTTTAAATTAATTTAAATTGGCTCTCAAAAGGTCAGAGACAGAAGCAGCATTCATCATCTTCCTTTGAATAAAAATACTTAAAATTTATTGTTTCTGGTCTCTCAAAATATTTCCAGCCCACGTCTTAATAGTGATTTATTATGTTGGGTCTCTGCCATATTCAATTTCAAAGTTACACAAAGAAACAAAAAAGAAAAACCTTTAAAGAATTTAAGCCATTTAAGCTGTAAGTCATTTTCACTTTAGACAAATTACATTTCGATAAAAGCCTCGCTCGCGCCTGGTTTTCGCCGCTACATTTACATTTTTTCCTAACGAAATTTTCTCGCCGAAAGTGCCATTGGGGCAAAGTGCAAAAAGCACAGCCAGCCAGCAGCGGGAACAGTGTTAGGTATATTGGTTCTTCGCCTTTTGTATTTTATACCAAAACATTTTACCTGCCAGCTTCCTTGGCGTCTGAGTGGGGAGGGCCGAGCCAAGTGTTTGTTCGTTCGCCTAAGTTCCTCAATCTTTGGCAACAGGATGTAATAATTGAAATTTGCATGAGTATTACAGTTCAAAGAATAGATACTTGGCAACTTGGCAACCGATCTGCATGAATTATTCTGCCAGGCGTCAAACAAAAATCGCTTAAGTCTCCTTCTTTATTTATTGTACATTAAGGAGATTAGATTAAGTTTAAAAGGAAAATTGTACTGCATATATAACCAAGACATAGTAAATCCCCGCCACCACAGAAAATGGAAAACAATATATTAGGGAAAACTAAATATATATTTCCAAGTTCTTGGGATGCCTATTTTTATAGCTAGAGTAAAGTTGAGGACCCATTTAATACGATTTGAGTATTTAATAATGAATTAAGACACAATAATCAGGAGAATCTTTATTGTTATAGACCAGAAACCTTGGCATTTGAGTAAAAAAAAGTTATAATAATTATTTAATTTACTTTATTCATAGCCATTAATAACCATTGTCAGGAAAATCTTCAAATAAACCATTCGTTAGGCTTGAACAAAAGTATGTGTAAAGCAAAAACCTATTGAAACTCCATTGTGATAAATAAATTCCTTGGGAATTCTATGCGACACTTTGTTTCCAGCGATTAATCAATATCACCTTCCACGCTGCCTTTATATTTAGGACACCGCCATCTGTTAAGTCCTTGGTCCTTGTGCCGCTACAGGTTAGCATTTTAATTTCACACTCCGTGGATTTGGCATTGGTGTGGGAGCTGTCTGCGAGTGTGGGTCTCTCTGTGTGTGGCTTTATGGCTCAATTGGTGAAAATTGGTTTGTTTGTCTGGAGCCACTCAAGGGAGCACTGGCTTCATGGAAGCTGACACGGGCACAGAGGACAAAGGACCTCGGGCACTCGGCCACAACCCGTTCACGTTCACGTTCTCGTGAATAGAGAGCCCTCTCACATATATACATATCTACAGATATGTATACACTATAGTAATCGTGCATCGGTTGAATGGTTCTTTTGGGCCGCCAACACCACAACCTGAGTGAAGGGATACATAAATGGCGGGACCAGGGGGAGCCGCCGGATCCTGACCTGACCAGAAAGCCATCCTGCCTTCGCCTGCAGCAGCAGTCAATTGATTCTGTATACATAATTTCAGGGCTTTATTACATATGTTTCTCTGCCTTTCAGGAGTAATCACCTATGCATGCATTTATTATTTTTCTAGTCTCTACGGGTTCCTTGGGCCATAATTTGCATATTGTTGTGGCAGTTTTGTTACGGGATATTCTGAGGGATAAATAAGTACTTTGTGGGGTGTCTTTATTGGTATATTGATTCAGGAAGTTTAAACATTTTAATGGAATCATCATCGGGAATATAAAACCTTTAAAATTCACTGAATGTGTAAGCTTTTAAGCATTTATTTTCTTTTAAAAATATAATTTATTTAAGTGAATTTTAATTGCTTGTAATCCAGATAAGCCGATTTATGAGAATTGCAGCTTCATTCTTTGTAATTTTCATACAATACATAGTAATAATTAATTTGCGGTTATGGAATTTATTATTTATCTATTATATTCTTGTTGAGCTCTCCTCTTAAACTTGTTGAGCTCTCCTCTTAAAACTCTTATCTACTTTAATCCAATTGCGTCTAAATAAATTGAAACATTTATTGCCTGAAATAAATGTCAAATATTACAAGTCTTAAATGTGCGTTGTAATCCCTGTTACTACTTAGTAATTAGTGAAATTAGCATTTTGACCATGAATGTGACTATGAGTTTCATATATAATGGTACCCTGAATAAGAGGTGTTAACAATAACCAAAATGAGCTCATAAAATCGCCAAGCAAAGCTCACAATAATTATATTTGGGGGCTATAGAACCGCGTTGAGTTGGCAGTAATAAATGACCAAGATTTGTGCTGCTCCAATAAGCCCGCAACTAATTTATGTTTAATTTTGATGGTGGAATTATTCCCTGTTTTTGTGCATAATTTTTGCAGTTCCAGCAAAAGTTTAGTTTGGATTTATACGACAAAATCACTTATACCGCCTTCTTTTGATAATTTATTTGCAGCTGAAAGAGAGAAAGATTCAAGACGCGGATTTTGCACAATGGAATATGAGGAGCGCAATCAGCGACAGCGGAATGAATAAATTACGCGAAAATAAAATCAATTTGCATTAAGAGCCGGAGACGGAGACGGAGACGTAGTAGTTGTAGTAGCCGTCAGACGCCGCGGATCCCTCATCCGCCGACTGACAGCCATTTGAAGGACGAACAAGGCGCTGGCCCAAGCCCGTGAGCTTGGGTGCCGGGGCAAATTATATTACCTTGTCAGGCGAGTGACATAAGGCGGACCTCTTGGCCGGGCCCACAGCCATAGCCAACGCCAGCACCCTAGACCAAGTCCGCACCCTCTGGCAAGCCAACCTCATCCTCTCGCCCCATTCACCCACACATCCATGTGTGGATCCCAGTGAGCACTGAAGCACTGAAGGCGGAGGAGCTGGAGGCGGAGGAAGAGGTGGGGGCAGAGGCACTGGGGTCACGTCTTGGGTTACAGCTAGTCCGCCGGAATGTTACGCAGCTGCGTATGCCTGCGCACCGACGACGGCGGGAAGCGGCGCAGCTCCTCCGTGGAAGACGCCTCCTCGTGCCGGTCGTCGGAAATAGAGCGCGTGGGCGCCAGCATGCAGACGCTGGGCCCCAACGGCCAGCCGCAGGGTACCGCCGCACAGACCAGCACCAGGGCGTCTAGTCTGCTGCAGCTCTTCCAGCGGCGAGGTTGGTGCAAGCACTTCCGCAAGCCGCTCCGTGGCATGAGCGCCTCCCGGGCCGAAAAGAGTGAGTATCTGAAATAAAAGAGCACTTTGATCTTGATATAGGACCTTTAAAGAGGTCTTGGTAACCAAGTATCCTCGGTTTTTCATAGAATAAAATATTTTTAGGGCAAGTACCGCCCTTTAAAGTGGTCTTGGCAAGTATCCTCGGTTTTTCAAAGAAAGAATTATTTTTAGCAGTGGGCACAACGTCCTACGTACATGCAGAAAAAAATTATGTCTTGCTTTGTTCCTTCCTTCATCAGTCTGACTTTCCTTCTGCCTTAGATCTCTGAGAGTTTTATTGATAACAATTTAATAATATTATTAAAATTTACAACATAAATATAGTTGAAAAACTAAAAACACCTAGTTTTGTACTTAATCTGCAATTTAAATTTCACCGGAAATCAAGCTTAAATGTAAATTGAAGAATGTTTATAAAATCAAGACCACAATAACAATGCTTTTATTTATTTATTTACTGATTTCGTTCTATGTAGATTCCCCAATCTCGTTAATAGGGATTTGTGCGGAACGGGCAATGAAACCAACGATTGCCTACAAACCTAATCCAGTTACCAGGCCCCCCGGGGCTCAGATAATAAAAGCTCTTTTGGGTTGATAACCCTTTGCATTTTGTCCAGGGACAGGAAAGTCCGCTTAACAGTGCGGTCGATCCTTGTAAAACCTTCAGAAAACATTGTTCCATTTAAGGGATTTATCTTTCTAAAAAGAGCTTTTATTGTTCTCCTTATTGTAGAGCTGAGATTCTAAATAATACTGCCTCGATCAAACCTCTATAAAGAAGCTTTAAATATGTGGCCATATCTGAAAGGTGTTTTCTCAGCGTGTAATAATTATTTCCCTATCAGTAGAAATGTAGATGCCAAGAACATCTTATGCGACCGTAAATTTAAACTTTAAATTTTAAAGTGATTCCATACAAAAATTAATAGGGATGCTGTCATGCCTTCTTCTAAATGATTATCTTCTAAACGATTATTTCTTAATTCGACTTACTCCTTAAGGATTATCAAAACTTCCTGTTCTTTAAAGATATTAATATGTTAATTTCGCTAAACAATTAAAGCAAGACAACATTTTGTAGGCTGCAAAATAAAGTTATAATAATTCCAAAGGGATTTAATGGAAACTTTGCACATTAAAAGGTTTAATCTTTATGAAAAATTACTAACCATTAGCATTTAATTTTGTTTGTTGAAAATACAAACCATTATATTAAAAAAACAAGGGCATTCAGAATTTCCAAGCGATTAGCCTCAAATTTAATTTGAATGCGGATACATTTTCAGGCCTTGCGACTGCCATGTTGTGCCCCGAATCCATAATAAGTGGGTTAAGCTCAACTTTATGGCGGTGTTTACAATTCGCATGGGTTGGTGGGATTTTGAGTTGGCAAACTAAGGACTTTTCGGGACCTTGTATAGCAGTTGCATTTGCCCTTTTCCGATTCTTCCGACTTTTTAGACATAGCGAGCGCTCCACCACGTCTGTGGTCGTGTTCCGGCGCTTGCGCTAACTTTTATTTATTGTTCCAATTTGCTATACAAACGGCTGAGGTGGACCTAAGCAGCCAGAGACACGACACTGGCAAGGGCAAGAACAAACAAAAGAAACCTCATGCAGCCGCCTTGGCTGGACAGCCGGCTATTAGTAAAGACCTGGCCATAAACCTCCATATATACGATATACACCCGTACGGCAAGTAGCACGCCGTAGACTCCGTCAGTCACGCAGCCAGAAATTAACCCACAAGCACGCGGACGTGGACGCAAATTGGAAAAAGGGAAAGGTTGCCGGGTGCCACCACCACCCCGGTCCACTGTTTCGGTAATTGGGGATCCAGCACAGTGGTCGATATTCCTTTTAAAACATCTATACAATATTGGAATAGAAGTGGAAAAATTACACATAATTAAACCGTTCTGCTCTATTTAGTTCCTGAACACAATTGTAAGCATTTAAAAAATATAATATTTAGAGTCTATCACAAATCGTTGTATATTTCATTTGAATAGCATTCCACGGCAAACCCATTTTAATTATGCATATTTACTTATATTATTTTTTATGACCACAAACTATGTGTTACAGCATTTTTTAAATGAACTTTTTATTGATTGTAAATAATTACAAAGTATAGGTTTTACAATTATATTTTAAAATGAAATTGCCTTGTTACTTTGTTATATTTTCAGTATGTTAGTGGGTGATTTTGCATCCTTACAATGCCAATGTCATACATTTTTGGAATCTAAAAAATAGATTTATTTTTAACAACCTAAGGCCAAGTCTGGGGGAATTAAATTTTTTTTCTTTTATAATTAATATTTCTATTATTTAAGATACAAAAAAGAAAATCGGGATTCAATAACATGTTGCTCTGCAAATGTAGCAAGAAACATGTTTAGCAACAGCCACACACACCGATGTTGCACAGGTTCAGCATGCACAGAACTTTTGGTGTCTTATAACTTTCATGTACGAGTATATCATTCTATCGTACTCAGACCTTGGGAATACATCCCTACAAGTCAAAGTATTTTATAAATATTTGTATTCCCGATACCCGTACATGGGTATTATAGCTTAGTGCCAACTGAAAATGTATGTAACAGACAGAAGGAGGCATCTCCGACCCTAAAAGGAATATATATTCTTGATCAGCGTCACCAGCCGAGTCGATTTAGCCACGTCCGTCTGTCCG
>JAEIIF010003137.1:0-10072 GCA_018874455.1 Drosophila trapezifrons
TCCTTCACTGCGTTGCAAACTTCTGACTAAAATTATAATACCTTGCAAGGGTATAAAAAGTAAAAATAAACATATCATCAAATTTACTTATTTATATAAATAAGTAAAAACCAATAAGTTTGTTCTGTTATCTCTTTTTCGTTTAAAAACATAATTTCGCACAATATATGTGTATGTAGGTACCTGTAAAAGAAATATGTGTACAAAGAACCAGATACTTTCCAACTCTATTCAAACATCAATATGGCACGCATCGCCCATTGCAACCGCGTATAAATTGTGGATTCCGAGTCCGAATCTGATACCCGCACTCACCGTTTATGATTCTGGTCAGCTTGGAGCGTCGCGTGGAGGAGGGACTTAGCATGCTCTCCCGCCGGCTGCTGCTGGCACTGCTGGCCCCATTGCCGCCCGCCATCCCGTGGTGACCCGAGCCCGTTCCACTCCCGGATCCGGATCCGGCTGCCGAGTCACCGTAATTGACATTCAGCTGGGCCTGTGCTTGTGAGCCAAAGGAGCTGGTCGTCGAGGTGGAGTACAGGCTGCTGGCCGAGGGACGCTTGCTGAACGGAGATGGGGCTCCTCCCGAGCCGGAGGTGGAGGCACCTGGCGCCGTGACGGCGAGCGAGGGGCGTGGCATGTCGCTAAACACAATCTCGGCAAAGGAGTCGATGCTGGCCGAGCGCTGCAGAGCACTGCTGTCCTTGCGCCTGAAAATAGATAAAAGTAAGCGGAAAGCAGAGTCAGGAAACACGAGGAGCAACTCAATGGGTTTCTGGTGGGGATTCCGGGTTGAAGCAGGGAGGAAGGGCAGTGGGACTTGATCTGGGAACAAGTGCAAACTTGCAGAGTATCGTAATTACTTCACGCTGTCGGACATTTTAATGAGCTGCCCGCAGACCATTAAGCGGCGCTGCGGTCACTGGCCGGCCTAGTTGCCATAATGTGACCGTTTTTTATGGCCAGGCCAGGCGGAGAAAGCCGCTGGCCGGGGAAGCGGCAAGACTAGTTGGTCCGGCTATACACTGGGAAGAAACTATACACTCTTAGCTAAGTGTGGACAATTTTCAGACACTGATATAAGCCTTTATTGGCATTAATGTGAATTTTTCTTCATATAAAAGTCTAAAAGAGAGCCTAGAGTATGTACTTTTCTCCCAGTGCACTCACAAACAGTGGACAGCTGGCGCTAATGCGGTGCTGTGGGTAATGCTGACAAAGTTGACGCATGTTTCCATCCGAGCGTATTTCTTCATTCGAGCCAAACACTTTTCTGCGCTTTTTCCGCACTTTTTCTTGGCGTTGCCTTTTTGCTGCTGGCACGCTTTTGCCCATGACTGGCCAAGTTTATGGCCAGCAAATCGAGGCGGCTGACGGGTCAAAGTAAACTGCAATTTACGGTCCACTTGACGGCCTAGTAATGGATTAATTTGCCGGCTGCTTGGGAACTGGGATGGGCATGGTATGGGATTGCTTGGATGGCCATAACTTGCAGTTCCACGTCTCTCGGCTGCACAGTGAACTTTAGTTCGGAAACTTTGCTCGGCAGCATATTTCGCAGTGCTTACAGTGCCCTGAATTAATTCGCAAGCCGCATACACAAATTGGTTGGCCACCCGCCCCCGACATCGCTCTTTTGCTCATTTACAGCATTTGCATAATCAGAGTCAAGTTGCGAAACTCGACCACATTAAGCACGCCCCAACCTTGGCAACTTTCCCTATTCCGACGTCAACCAATTTGTCCTCGAATGAAAGCCCATATATTAATGCGGGCGCGGGCGCTCTGTGTGTGCGTGCGTACATCACGTCGTATGCGCAACATTTTCAATTAAAACCGCAAAAGCTGTCGGCAATCTCAGTGCCCTCGCAAAAGTTAATTCCAGCGAGAAAAGCGGGGGAGTGCAGGCGGAATACAAGACGGAGTCCCCTCCCTTGTTGATAGATGCATTTGTACACACGCTAATTCTGTTAATCCGAAACCATAATAAACCGAAGCCCTGGCTCTGGGCTGGTTGTCTTTTACTTGCCATCCACGAGACACAATTAAGTGAGTTTGCAATTAAACACATTCATAATTTGCCAACAGCTAAATATGCTTAATCAACGCAAATTCAATCAAATTACGACGCTTTTAAGCAACAAACGAAGTGCCTTGCCTGCCTCCGAGGGGAACCCTTTACCCCTACAGCCCTCTTACACTCTGGAAAATGGGGGAATTTTGTGGAAACTCCAATAACGACCAATAACCTGATAGCATGACTGGCTGGTGCTTATTTCTTAGAGTGCTCCGTTAACATCCTGTAGCCAGACTGTGGTGCAAAAACTTGTGCTCGTCATCGTCGTCGTTGATGGCTGACGGTTGACGGGGGAACGCTTGAGTGGAATTCGCTTCGTATTCGGTTTTTTGGGGGGTGAAAAATACGGAGGAAATAGAACCCCAAGCCACAGACACATTTCATGGCAGGCGACAGGCGGCAAAGTAGACCCTAGTTAGCTCTACTTGACTTGCTCCTGCGGCTGGTTGTCCTTGCCAGTTGTCAACCTCCTCGCAGGAGCGCCTGCGATGCAGATGAGAACTGACAGGCGACCATATGCCCCGTGTCTTGGACTCGGGGCTATGGGCGCCGTAGCACCGCCAGATTGCAGCGTGTTTGCCAACAAACCTCAGAGCAGGAGCTGTCGATAGTAATGATTGTTATTAACTTATGCATATACAGGCCAGGACGGGGGCCAAGCACTTTAACTAACTGCCAACTGGCGGCGGTAAGTCAAGGGAAACTTGGCCTGTGTTATCCCTGCGATGCCACACCGAAAATATCAACAACAGAGCCGAGCATTCGGTTTGACAAGGTCGAATAAATTCAGCAGGTGAGCCTGTCGACCTGTATGTGAATAAACATTCGTACACGGAGAGAAAGCATCTACAAAATGAGATTCTACTCTGGCAAACATGTCTTTTGTGTGATATTATTAGTAACTATCTTTTTCGGGCTTGATAGGTCAAGTTAATGCTTAAAAACATCCAGAAAAACCGAGAAAAATATCATTATTACACGTTTATATGGTAGCAATTGGTTGCTTGTTCTTTAATAATTACAATTACCCGGAAAACAATGTTCTCTGTGTAAATTAGGGCACCTAATGCTCTCTCCTGAGTGCCTTTCCATGCCTGGTTTGTCATTTTGGCTCCGTATTTACAATTTTCAGGCAACTCCCTCCCCCAGGTCTCAGACATCGCAGGTGATTTCCAGGCAATGTGCCAAGAACAGGTGACACAACCATGAGCACAATCCTTCCCTTACAAGAGTGTGCTGCTGCTTGAATGTCTCCCACGTTGTTTGGGAAAAGTGGCATGAAATTCTATAGAATTTTCGGCGTGCCACCAGGAAAACTCCTTAATGCTTTTCAAGGTGATTTTCCTGGGGGCAGAGGGAGAACTGTCAAGCTAGTGTGGAAAATGCTCTTAATAAGGGCAGGCTGGCTGGCAGTTGATTCAGATCTGGGCTGGCAGACTCAAAACAATTGACTGGGACATGGCTTAGTGTCGCCTGCCAAGTAATTGGATGTGGGTGGAAACTGCATTGGGACATTTGGGGAAGTTGGTTAACTCTGGGCATGAATGACGATCGATATCGCTTTCGGTCGGTCTCTGTTTTTGGCCTGGTCAAATGAGCCGTACATTAGGCCTAATGACTGCCGTCCAACTTCAACCAGGCGACTCTTTCAGGGCCCCAGCTGCCAAATTTTGCGTTTGTCTGTCGCTCATCATCAAGCCTCAGAGTTTCCATTCGCATTTTCCGACCTTTTATGCGAGGCACACACATACTCGAACACTGGCAGAAAGAATGACAAGGAAGTACATCAGGTTCTAGCTGAATGTCAAAGCAGAGTTGTAGATATTAATTAATTAATTTTTATATTAAAAAAAACTCTTATTAAAATAAACCTAGTCCCAAATAAAGACATTTTTTTCAGCACATTTCAGAGCAGTGTAGAAATGCAGTCCTCATTATATTAATTAAATAACGTATTACTTCAAAAAAAACATATCAATTATCCTTCCTTTTACCATGCCAGGGATCTTAATACTGCTGGGATTTAATTTAATGGACTTTTTCCTCAGTGCACACCACCCCGCATGAAGGCCGCAAAGTGAAACTGAAAATAAATCAGAAACAGAACGGCGGCGATGCCACACAAATTGATGTTGACATCAGCAACTCGGCGACTTCGTCGAGGCTTTTAGGTAAACTTTTTTTGTTTTCCTCGCCGCGGAGCCTCATGCAATTTATAAAATTTTACACTACATAACCTGCCGTCGCTGCCGCCGTCGCCGCTACCGCTGCCCACGCAGCCAAGCTAATGAGTTTTGTCATTGTATTTGTTTTCGCATCTGACTCTGTGTGTTGATGTGGGTTTTGGGTTGGTGTGTGCATGGCGCACATGACGTATGCGCAATTTTCAGTTATGGCTCGTTTGCTCGAACTTCCAGTGGCATCTTGTTGTCTCTCGGCTTCTCAGCTATGTAGTTTAGGGGCAAAGGCAGTGGCAAAGGCGGTGGCAAAAGCGGTGGCGGCAACAAGACGCACAAAACTTTATCCTCAACACCAGACTGGCAACTCTGGTGGCAGGACACTGTTTTATTGGCTTCGCTTCGTGTCTTTCACATCTTTAGATACCGAGGACTCCCAGATGGCAAGGGTGTTATAGGTCTCAAGAGAGAGGCATAGAAGAGTTACTTGAATCAAAACGCTTTACAAGATGTAAGACATTTTTAATTATAATACTCAAAATATTTTCTAAAGGTTTTTTTTCGGATAGATTAATAATAAAACAATGTTTGGCTCAGAGCTTCTGAATTTACATCCTTAAAATCGAAATAACAGCCTATTTTAAAGGAGAAATTCGTTGTCTATCTAACTAAAAGAATTCCGAAAGTATAAAAAGTGTGCATTATATCCCCAATAAAATGCCAGGTAATTCATAGTCGACTTATCAAAGTTTCCAGGCTTTAACTTTCTTAAAATGGCTGCAGAGCGAGTTTGGGCTGTCCGCCTTCCTTTTCTTTGGCTGTTGTTGGCTCATGAATAATGCATTCACAATTAAGCCAGTGAGGACTGAAAGAAACCCCAACTAAGACTCTAACTGGGGAGAGTGGCTCGCTTCGATCCCCACTCACCGCGAACTCACACCGCCCCTGACCGAGCTCCCTGCAGTTATTATTGTGCGCATTGCTGGCCCTGCTCCTGCCCCCACTCCAGCTTCTACTTCTACTTTGGCCATTTGCGTCGTTTTGCTTGCGTACAAGCTCGTTCACTCTAAATTTAGCAACCTAACGCAATACAAACAGAACAACAACGGTCCCAAAATTCGACTCCTTTTGTTTCAGTTTTCTGGTTTTTGCATTTTAAAATATCAAAGTTTAAACACATAAAACAGCGCTTGGGGTACTGACATTCCTGCTCCTTCTGGGACAAGTGCACTCTGGGAAAAGTCATAGGGTTTTCTTAGAAACATTAATATTATCGTAAATTAATACTAGCGTTTTGAACTCACTTAACAAGGTGGCTAAAAGTATACTACAAAATGTGTTCTGTGTCAAAAATTAATTTTCACTGCATTTAATGCCTCACACATTTTATTGCATACTTCTAGACACCCTTTTAGGTGATTTTTTTCCCATTTCTAGTTTTTTACTCCAACATGTTTTAGTATAAATGATTAAGGAAATAATTTTTAAATAAAAAAATAATAAAACAAAGGCATTCCGTTGCCCATTGTTCTCTCTGTCTAGTATCCTGCTGTCAGAAAGAGAGGGACGAGCGTTGCAATCAGTGTTCGAGTGGCAGTGGGAGTCGGGGGCGTCGTGAGAAGGTCCGGTCCTGCCGTACCTCCTGCGGCTTGTTTGCCAAAATGATTTTACACTCCTGACCATGGTCGCTGGCTGCAAAGTGGAGACGAGAGTTCAAGGCGTAATCTTTCAGCTCGTAAATTGCTTAAGCCCGTCAGGGACATGTGGCACTGGGTAGCTTTTATTGGCCAATCTGGGCTTAGCTCACATAAATGATGCCAAACTACTTGCCTCCTGTTTCCACTTTTCCGTTTCCAGTTTCCAGTCGATAAATGTGCCTGCATAATTAATAGGGACACGTTTGATTTAGCCGCAGAGGCATTGAAGCGTGTGAATTTTGTATTAGCAACTGAGCTACAATTGGGATAACTCATTTAACATGGATCTCTGCTCAATTATTCAGTACTGGCGAAACCAGGACACAAATAAAACCGCAACGAGACAAGAGGAACATATTGTTTTTGGTACAATAGTGGCGTTTTTATGTGCCATTTTATATATATTGTATTATATCTTGATGTATATGCTTAGTAGTAAGCTTAACATATCCTAAATCCTTGTTATTTTAATTAAGTTTCGCTAATGAGCTCTTGTAATCTGGATTGTATTAGTTAATTGGGTTTCCCCAGACTGGGCAAGGACCCCTAACTGCAACCACTCCTTGAGTGCAAGTCCAGCTGCGGTTTGATTTGTGCAACTAACTTATCGTGTGGAGCGAGTGACGTTAATTAACACAGCATCCACAGGATGTTAATCTTGCACATGCCGTGTGTCTCCATTAGCCTGCCGTGAACCGTAACGAATGAAGACAAATGCGGCACTCCGACCGGCGCTCGCCTGTCGTCACCTCCATCCTCCGTTCACGACGGGTCCTCGTCTAACCTCATGTGGCCAGCCATTAGCTAGGTGGCGGACACCGAGATCAGCTTTCCAGCTTGGGGGCGCAAATGAAATTAGCTAATTGCAGCAGCTACCCGCCTGTCCACCAGTCCACCAGTCCACCAGTCAGTCAAGGTGAATGTTGACAGCGCAGACAGCACACTCACAAATGCAAAGGCAGGCGGACAGGAACAGGGACAGTATGAGAGGTTGTAAATTACGTATACGCACCTCTCCCAGGACAGACGACGTGGCGCCTCCTCGCCAAGACCCAGGCCCAGGCCAAGTCCCAGACTCCGGACCGCATTGTCACCCGGCGGCGGCACTGGCTGCAGATTGGACCTGCCTGCCAGGGCGCTTGATTGATGCAGCAATTTGGCCAGCCGCGTGAAGGTCGTGCTCGATCCAGAGCCGCCGGATCCCGAGCTGGATGCCTCGGTCAGCGGTAGTTCGTGGAGGGTATGCTCCCGGGCCAGAGGAGTGGTGGCCTCCGAAGAGGCGGCGGCCCGCTTGCGGGCTGCCAGTCGATAGGCACGCGCCGCCACCACATGCGGTGCGGGTATCCTGCGAGATGAGAACATTCAAGATTAATATCGCAACAGGTGAAAAATGGCCTTAAGCTGTCTGAAGATAATACTAATGTAAGAGAGTTTCAACCATTACAGGATCTCTGTTAACTTGGGATATATCTTAGGGGTGTTAACTCGTAAAATAGGGATAATCCCTTGCTTATTTAAACTCTGTTTAGTTTCTGAGGCTTTAAAGCTTTGAGATTTTCTTTAGAACTTTTTGATAATATAATATAATCGAATATCCTTAGTTATTTATGGTAAAGCAATAAGCTAAGATAGGAAGCATCCTTCCGCTGCCCTAGTTATGCTATCCATGCCATTCCTAGCTCCGAATTCATAGCTTTTTCCCCAGAAATCTACCAAATTGGGTATTCCATTATTGTTTTCTACCCACCTGAGCAGCAGGGAGCCATCCGCATGGCACTCGAAGTCGTCGGATAGGTGGAACAATGAGCTATCGCCCAGGTTGTGCAGCTGCTGCAGTTGCTGTTGGTGTTGCTGCTGCAAATGCTGCTGATGTTGCAGGTGTTGCGAGTGCTGTTGTTGCTGCTGCTGCTTCTGATGTTGCTGCACATGGTGATGATGATGCTGGTGGTGGTGGTGCGTGGCTTGATGCTGGTGCGGGGTGCTGCCCGAGGACTTGCGCCGATACACCAAATTGCTGTCGTCTTTCGGCAAATTCAATGATTTCACCATCAGCGTGTTGTTGTTGTTGGCCAAATGTGAATTATTGTTGTTGTTGCTACTGGCGGCGGCGTTGTTGTTGCTGGTGGTGGCATTGCTGCTGCTGCTGCCGCTGTTGATGCTGGACCGTGTGAGGAGCGACCAACGATGACCGCTGGCGCTGCCACTGCGGCTCTTGCTGGCCAGCAGGCGCTCGTCTGGAAAATCAGTTAAATCGGAAAATCAGTTAAGTCAGAGGGTAAGTTCGTGTCAGTCCCGAATGCACTTCCATTATATTAATCACAACACGGACTGAAAACCTGTCAAAAGTTTTTAATTACATATTCGGCAGCCACAACATGCCACGCCCAGACATGGCCAGGATGTCAGAGGCGAAGAATTTAAGAACTTTCGTTGGCCTTTAACCGAAGGGTTGCTATGGTTTTCCGGGAAACGGACAATCCATTAAAGAAAGTATTTCATTCATTAGTTTATTTAGCAATAACATCCTTCAATGGTCATTCAAATAAAGCGGCTTACTTTACGGTGCATATATACGAGTATATATATATTAAAGCAATTTGTCTGCAATTTGTTTTTAGATATTTATGTTTATTGATTTTCCAGACAGCCTTTATTGAAGCTTTATTAAGCCAAACATTTTTAAAGATTTAAATAGAACTTGCACAGAAAATATTTCCGGCTTTGACCAGCTTAGCTTCTCCGTTTTCCGCTTTTGGCCTTCAACTTTTCCCAGAACTCTCTCAATGAATTTTCCGGGGCACACTTATTCGCGCAGCAGACATTTTTCAATTCACTTATTTCCCTGATCAATCAGTTAATCGGAACCGGATTCCATCCTATATTAGGCATTCAGCTGAATGCTGTTGAGAGACAGCAAGGTGCTGCGTAAGAGGCTGATTGTTTAAAACTTTAATTTACATTTTACAAAGGACCAGCAGTCAGTGAAAGGATTCAAAATGGATTCCAGCTGACTTGAAAGCCTTTAAAAGCAGCTCTGGGAAATGCAAAGGCTTTTATGTGATGGCCTGGTCCTGATTGCGGGTTAAGCCATAATAAATCAATTCGAGTTCGCTTCGGTTTCAGCCAAAACCCAAATGTTAACCGAAGGCCAATATATATACAGAAAACCGGAGCCAAAAAGGCAGCAAAATATTTAAATTTCAGTTGTAAAACCATAAATGAACTTTAAAAAGGGAAACTATCACTTAAAATAAACAAAATAACACAAAACTCTGTAAACCTGTCGTAATTATACATTTTTGCATAATGCGCAGCAGGTTGAAGCTTTGGTTTTTGCCTCATTAACAAGTGAAACGTGATTTTTTCAGCCTTTGCAGTCCTCTCATAAATAAGCGGCTTACAAAGAATGAAGCAATTTAAATTTGACACTTTATTCAGCCGCATTTTTCCATTATAATTAACCGGTCATAATTGTTTCGGCCACAGACATGCCACTGCTACGCACCCAATTGAAATGTTTGTTTATCTGTGTGGAGCGAGACGACCGGAAGTCCTGGCACAATAATGGCGGGCAGTGTGCGCGACCGTAACAATGGCGGCGGCAACTTGCGGCTGCCCGTGCGCGATTGTGAGCCGGATCCGGATCCAGAGAATCCGCCACCCGCTCCACCAGCCGCAGCGGCGGCGGCGGCACTCTGCTGCTGGGCCCTGGAAATAAACAGAGAGACAGAGAGAGAGAGAGAGGTGAAAGTGAGAAAGTGTTAAGGAATGGGAGGCGGTGCGGAAGAGCAAAAGAAAGTGACAATAATAAGTTAATGCTATTATTTATTAAGTGCGACAAGTGGGGAGTGTCAGCAAGTAAATGCAATTATTCGCCGTCCGCATTGCACAGCTCAATGCCATTTCCGTTCCATTTGCATGTGCCACCCTCCTTACAGTCCCCAGCCCAACACTTTGTCACCCTTTTCTGAAACACTGGGTTAAAGGTAAGCTTATATGAACTATGAATGATATATTTCTTAGGGATTTCAATAGCCATAAATTAAGTTAAATTTAATTTAAGTAATAATGGCCTTATGACACAGGGCACAAGTTTTCATTAATTAGAGTTTTCATTAGAG
>JAEIIF010003158.1:0-12003 GCA_018874455.1 Drosophila trapezifrons
TTCTTAGCCGGAACTTTATCTGGTCTCTAAATTTTGACAGGGACGGTAGCAAACGGCCCTGAAAGAGGTTTGAAATTATCTATAAAATAATTAAGCATGATTATTTGAATATTTATTAACTTTTATATATAAAAATTCAATATAGTTAGGGAAAGTTGTCTTGTTAAAAAACCAGAATCTTTATTAAATGCCAGAACTGTACGAAAACTAAGGAATTCAATATTTTGACTTAACAATGGGTTAATATTTATTAAATATTTAACATTTAGTCAAGGAAATTACTAGAAAAAGCTGCACAAAGCAATTTATTTTCAAGGAATAACCCTTTATTCTAGATTATTAAGAATTTAACTTATTTTACTTTCTCAGAAAGAGGGTATATTTATTCTGTTGTATTCCAAGAACTGTTAAGATTCATCAAAGTTCATATTGTCTTAGGAATGTTTTCTCAAATTAAAACTGTTTCAATGAGCAAGCCCTTTGACCTTTTCCTGGGTTCTATTTACCCGAGTTTCTAAATGATAAATAAATACGCCTGAGAAGAAAATGAAGTCATCAAATAAATATGCAATTTAAGTGGAAACTTAATTCTCAAATTGTTCAAGAGCTTAGTTCTTTAGTTTATGGAGGTCCGCCCTAGGAGGATGTGTGTGCTCAACGAATATTTTATGAAATATGCAGCAGCTTTTCGCTTCAACTTCTTTTGCATAAATTACCTTTTCGTTGTTATTTGGTTGGTTTTTATCGTTGTTAAATAAATAAGGCGAAGAAATAGAAAGATATATATAGAAAGAGAGAGAGCAAGAGTTAAGGCTTTGTGTCAAAACGAGCAAAAAGATCGGAGAAGGCAAAGCAAAGTCGCTTTGAGTTGCGCTAAAAAACACAATAGTTAAAGTACATCGATCGGCGACATGGGAAGTATGTTAATATATATATCAAAATATACACACACCGAGAGGGGGCGAAAGAGAGATAGACATAGGATGGGTGTTAGCTGAGGTGTGTGCGACTTGGCATAGTTACCCATGTTAAGTTAACGTGCGCCTGACGGTATGCTAGGCTTTCTGCCAGTAGTTGCCTGTCGTTAGTAGTTTTTTCTTGTTGTGGGGATTCTCTATTTATGGTTTTACATTTTTGCTTTTACGCTGTACTTGTTGTTGCTGTAGTAGTAGTTGTTGTAGTTGTTGCTGTGGCCTATTGTATTATTTACACAAGATTTACATATAATGCACAGAGATACACTTACACATAGGCATGCACAAATATATATATATATATAGTATATAGAGAGACGTATGAGATTATTGAGCTATTTGCATAGGTAGTTGTATCATGCTGAAGTTATATAAGACTGAGGCACACACACAGCGACTCGACTGTCATTGAAAACTCAAAAAACATTCACCCCACACACACACTCGCTCGAATTCGCACACACAAAAATGGGGGAAAACCTTGACAAACTAAGAACTGCAGACCCAGTTCCCAGAGCTCGGCCAGGTGACGGCTGACTTGCATGGAAAAAAAACATAGAAAATGCGGATAGTAAGCAGTGTCTTACTATTGCACTAAGAGAAAAAGAGTTGTTATATTTTTCAGACATTAATGGGTATTTATAAAGGCTTTAATATGTTTCTTAAAAGTTTTTAAAATACTTAGGAGCGTTTCTGAAGGCAAACATGTTTTGGCAAGCTAGAACTGCTTTGTTTTTTAAAAAATAAGTGATACCCGTCCTATTGAACTGTCAGTTTTCTGTTCTGATTTTTCTTAGACATTAATGAATATTTATAAAGACTTTATTCTGTTTCTTAAAATTGTTACAAATACTTTAGGAGCGTTTCTGAAGAGAAATATTTTTTTGGCAAGCTAGAACTTCCCTTGTCTAAAAATAATAAGTGATAACCGTCCTATTTAACTGTCAGTTAAAAGGTAAAAATATGTATAGGATATAGGGCTGCGTGATCCGATGTTAAATACTAATTTAAAGACTTCAAAAAACTAGAAATACAATTTTTAAGGTTCTGATATTTGAATTCTGATAATAAAAGTGCAAGATTTGTAATTGATTTTAAATCTTTAGCTGGTTCAGAATTAATAACAAGGTTTTGATTAAATATTTAACTGTCAGATATAACGAAAAAACAAAAATATGAAATCAGAAAAGCCACAGAAAGCTCTAAAAATTTGAAGTAAAATTAAAAAGTCTTAAAAAAGATAGAAAAAGATATAAATTAAATATTTAATGTCCTAATTTCATTATAAACATGTTTCTTTTTCAATGAAATTCCAGATATTAAATTAAGTTTAGGTCCTTAGCGATATCAGATTTTAGAATAAAGTTTATATTAAATATTTAACTGTCATTTATAACGGACAAATCAATATAAAATAAGAAAAGCTATAAGAACTGCTAAGAATTTTTAAGAAAAGGCAAGATATAAAATATTTAAGGTCTTAATTTCATTGTAAACATGTTTCTTTTTTGATAAAACTCAGATTTTAAAATTATTTTAAAACCTTTAAGGTTCCAGAACATTCCTGATTTTTAAATAGACCTCAAATTGATTTTATACATTTTTTCCTCCCAGTATAACCATGCCATTGTACGACTTGTGGTGCACTCATCGATTGCCCGCCTTACTGGCCACCGTCTTGACCCACTTTTCTGGTTACGCTTGCGTTAACGGTCCTGCCAAGTAATTACCTGTGAGCCGGAATTCGTTTTTAAAATTTCATAGCATTCAAATTGTATAAATTCTGCACGAGCAGACAGCAGTCCTCCCTGGCAGGACTTAATGCCCGAGGAGGGTGGCCTTGGGTTTTCGGGGGGCGGAAAGGTAAACAGAGCTTGAAGCCACGTGGCATTTAATTAAGACCGGAGGAGCTTAGCAATAGAAAACAGGAGCAGGAACCGAAATTGTGGTATTTGCAGTGTGGTTACTAATAACCGTGGGAGGAGTCCAAAGTTTCTTTCAAGTTTGCCTTCATTAAGTCGCTTTCTACGGCTGCATAATGGATTGCCGTGGCTTGGCCCAGATATATATGGATTAAAGCCGCGCGCGGCCTTCAACTCTTCCGTTTCGGTTATTTTTTTGTGGGACATTCTTTGTAGTTATGCAATCCACAATCATCAACGGTTTGTGGGTTTTTTTTTGTTGCCTTTTTTGTAGCCAAACAAAGCCAGTTTGTGGGCCTTTTGGCAGGGCCGAGTGTGAGAGCGAGTGTGAGAGGCGTGACATGAATCACACTCTGAATCGCATTCTGAACAACAATGGTTAAGAGTCACCTCGTGTGAGTGTGTGTGTGATGGCCAAGAGGGGCACGAAATGGCGCGACAGGAAGGCAGGTTGCAGGCTTAATGAAATTTTCGATTGCATGCTTTTAGGCGCAGAGCCTGCGAGTTTTTAATTGCATTCGCAGCCAGCTTTGGATCGATAAAATTGCACTATTCAATTACCCGACGGGAAACTCAATTAGGCGGCAACCTTCTGAACCCTCAGTTAGTTCTGATAAATAATAAATAAATATAGTTCTCCGGTGAATAAGTGAAATGATAAATAAATAAATACATGCTGAACGCCACGCTTATTTTTTGCATGCGCTTCTTTTTATTTTTATGGCTCTTGTTTGGCTACCACCATTGGTATTTTGGTCGGGGAATATCAAGGGTAACACACACACACACACACCACACACACCCCCCACGCACACACACACACACCCACCTAGAGAGAGATAGAGAAGGCAATAGCAGAGAAGCAGAGGAGAGATACAAAAACATAGATAAGGCTGGCTAAAATGCTCGTGGAGGCCAACCTACACACGCTTGTTATTTCAAACCGCCAGCTCACACACACACACACACCGACACTGGCACACACTCCCACACATGCTCAGATATTTTTTAGATTTTTTTTTTTACATTTTCTTGGCATTTGTGGCCCCGTCTGTGTCGTCATCAACTCAACCTCCTGAGCTTCACCTGCCCACACCAACACACTCACACACAGGACACAACAAAGTTCATTCAATAAAAGGCAAACACACGCACACACACATACATGCACGTTGCGTGACGCTAGCGAGGATTTTTTCAGCGTTCAGCGTAGAGCTTTTCCTGGCTTTCTCGCCTTCCGAGTTCCGCACTTCACGATCCACACAGCCGAGAGTTCCGCACTTGACTGAGGTCTGCGGCAGCTCCGACTATATAGCAACCGAGCCCCCAGCTGTCAGTCTGGAGTCTGCGCAGTTCTGGCACTCAGTCCTCCCACTCACGCACACTTTGACATTTGGTGCACTCGAAAAAATTGGAGTAATAGCTAATTATTCACCCTTTTTTAACAGTTCTCTTTTTAAGCGGCAAAAATTCGTAATAAGGTGAATAAGTGCTAATAAAACTCTTCATTTCGAACTCTCGTATTAATTCTTTGTCTCCTCCTGAATAAATACTTGTGAATTATAAGCACCTTTTATTTAAAGATAGCTTTCCCAAGGCTTAAACTTATTATAGAATTTTGTAAAACTTCAAAAGCTAAATAAGTGCTTCTCTGAATAAATACTTGGGAATTATAAGCAGGCTTAGTTAAATTTAGGCAAATTTGGGGACCTGGGTAAACTAAGAGTAATAACAAATTATGCACTTTTTGTTTTAAGATAACTCTTTTCCTGAATAAATACTTGGGAATTATAAGAACTTTTTTTTAAGATATCATACCCAAGTCTTGAACTATTTTAAAATTTTTGAAAATTTAAAAATTCAAAATTCTTTTAATTAATTCTGTTATTAATATTTCATACTTTGATTCCTCTGAATAAATACTTGGGAATTATAAGCAGGCTTAGTTAAATTTAGGTGATTTTGGTGATCTGGGGAAACTAAAATAATAACAAATTATGCACTTTTGCTTTTAGATAACTTTTCCAAGTCTTAAACTTATTTTAGAATTTTTTAAACTTCAAAATTCTAAAAATGCTAGTTAAGTCCTTCAATTAATACTCTAAATATTGAATCATCTTATTAATACTTAATGCTTTGCCTTCTCTTTATAAATACTTGGGAATTATAGGCATGTACTTAGTCTCCTGTGAATAAATACTTGGGAACTTGGTCCTCTAGGGTTTAAAGTTATCTTTCTTAAGCTTTAAACTTACATACATTAAAACTTAACTTAACGTTAGCTTTAACCTGAAGTTAGCTCTAATAACAACCTTTTTCCCTATCTCAACCTTAATGTACTCTCACCACTTTCCACGACAAGCACGGCGGTAACGAATTCGCAGAGCACCTCCTGGTGGCGTTGCAACCGATCCCTGGCTATGAGAACTCTTTCCAGCAGATAGCCCAGCATCAGGATCTCCACCTTGAGGATGGCGCAGACATCGATGAGCTTGCGCACACTCAGGCGCTCCAGGGTAGATCGATTGCCGGACATGCCGCTGGCCAAGCGGGCCAGTTGTCCCTTTTCCTTCTTGGGGCTCTTAAGATCCTTGCCGCCCCGTCGCATGCTCTGGGCCAACTGTTCCTGCTGGCCGTAGATGTCGCACAGCAGTGCATCGAGTAGCTTCTTGGTCTCACTGGGGGACAGTACTCAGTACTCAGTACTGGGTTATCGAACTTATGCTAATACTCACCTCATTTTGGCGGCTTGCAGATAAGACTCGGCGGTTGGTTCACTTGATTCACTTTTAATTTAAACATTTGCATTGGTATCGAGTTATATGGTGGCTTTTTGTACTATTTCTTTTTTATAAAAGCAAAAAATAAGAAACGAAGAACTTAAACATGATAATCAAAGCTGGTGACATTTGTGTGTGAGCATTTACATTTTATACTGATTAATTTGTATAAGATTGCTTTATGAAGTTAAAGGTTTCTAGGGGAATTCCTCTTTCTGATTTTGATTTCCAAAAAATAAAAGAATTTATGTTTAAGGTATGCTTTATTTTTTTTTTTTGTTTTTACATTTTTTAATTTTTGAATCATCGAGTTTCAGGGTCTGCTAATGTAGTTTCGGACGAAGAGATATCACTTGCTGACCAGCATAAAATTTGAAAACGGCATAGAAACCCATAAAATTGAGTATAAAGCTTAAAGATTCCAGGGACTCAATAGAAAGTGCGATCCATATGGGTGTTGAGGGAGAAATTGCGATACATGCCGAAGCGGGCCACTTCGTTGGAGAAACTCTGGGGCAGTGGATAGTAGCGCTTGGGTATGGTATAGGCATTCGGGGCATAGTAGCCGTACTCCGAGTTGCAGGTACGGTACATGGTGTTGGCATCTGTCTCCACGCCATAGCCCTTGAAGGCGTCTAGAAAGAATAAAGGAAAATATGAAAGGATTGCAAGAGAGATACTGATGGAATACTGGTAAAGCTATACTCACAGGGACACTTGATGTCCTCTCGCTTGTGCAGCTCCTCGTAGAGCTTGGCTGTCCTCACCACAGGCTTGCGTTTCTGGAACTTGGCAAACTCAACCTCCGGATTGAAGGACTCAAAGTTATCGCAGTACTGCTCGCACATTTTGGAAATTTAATAAATATTTGAACGCGTCGTGTTTGTTTTTGGGTCTACAAGCCGATACTGACTTGGCTTTGGCAACTTCTATTGAACAAACTCTCGCCAACTGCCGCCCTGGTTGCTATGATGTTTGAATTCTGACAGCTCCGACGCCTGCGCATGGGAAAACCGCTTTGACAGTCCATCTGACAGTTGGGGCCTGGCCGAAACCCACCCCGAAAAAGAACAAGTCTACCAACTCAACACACAACACACAGTTTGCTACAGTTTGCTGTCTAGTTTTTGCTTTTCAGGATGTACAGGATCTCGAATCTGCTGAACTTCATCATCTGCATAGCCAGCTTCAGCCAGAGCTTCGATGGCACCTTGGCCCTCAAGAGGGGCCCCCATCATCCCAGGGGCGAGACCCGGAGAGTGGACCAGCATCTTACCCATGAGGAGCAGTGAGTCGGGGAGGGGGTCATTAAGATTTTATTAGTAATTATGGTATAGAGCTTGGCTTAGCTATAGAATTTTTAATTCAAATGCTTAATATTTTCTGCCTTTAAGTCTTGAATGAATATCTTATTTAAATAATATTTATTTTAATTCATTTTTCTTGTATTTCAGTCGCATTGATGACGACCTGAGGGACATGGGTATTCAAGCCAGCCTGGAGGACATGAGCGAGGAAGAGAAAATCTTCTACATGTTTAAGGTGAATTATTGGGATATTTAGAAATATGAATTCTATTATTATATTCTTTATTTAAGGCCCATGACAATGACAATAACAATGCCCTGGATGGCCTGGAGATGATTCAGTCCGCCATGCATCACAACTATGACTATTTCAAGAATAGCGAGCGGGATGAATACTTGCAAAATGCCACCGATGAGTTGGAGCACTTTATAGGTAAACATTTTTGGCCTTATCTGTTCTGTAGGAAATCGAATCATGTTTAAAAGAGGGCTATCTTTCCTTTGAAAGTATATATAGTAAACTAACTTATTTAAATACTTATTTCAATTTATTTTCTCCCCACAGAGGCCATTGACAAATTCTTGCTAATTGCCGACGACAACAACGATGGACTCCTCCACTACCCGGAGTTTGTGAAGGCCATCACCGGCGGCAAGGAGCAGCTGAATGTGGACCGGAACATCCTGCGTTAATCCTCAAAATCTGAAAGGGATTAGCAGTACTCAACGAAGACGAAGTAGACACAATAATAGGACGTAGCTTAGTTAAAATATTTAGCAACTAATCTGATTTTCCATGCTGAACCATTTGAGACTGTCACCACACAAGCAGCTAACCAAGCACTAACCTGCACTTCGTTTGTACTACAACTTTAATATATTTGTTTTAATATACATTTTAATTGATACATAAATAGTGTTTCGGTTTTTTTTTTAAGTGTGAAATTCAAAGCATTCCATCGCACTTGTAGGTGGTATTGCAGTTGTCCCCTCGATAGCCATGGTGGGCGGATTTCTCCATCAAAACAATGAGATCCAAGTATCGGGGTTTCTCCACAGGCGCCACGCTGGAATTTTAGTGATTTATTATTATAATATATAGAAAATATATATAAAATATATATTTGTGGATATCCTTACCCATTGAATAACTCAGTTAATCCCAACAAATGTCGTCCTGCCCTTGCATACGCATAGGCTGCATTGGGACAGGCGCAGGAGGCTGCCTGCAGGCACTCATCCTTGCCAGTTCCCTGGGCGGCCAGAAATCCTGTTATCAGGTAATCATCTCCTGGGTTCAGACCTAGTGCACTTCCTCCATCGGATCGTCCATAGCCATTGCCATAGCCTGTCCAGTGTCCGGCTCCCAGCATGCCAGCCGTGAATATGAGGACTTTCAGCAATACGATGACCAACAGATTCGTGAGATTCAAACTTAGAACCTATTGAAGGAAGGAAGTTATCAAAATTTAAGATGTTACATATTTATTTCCTATATATTTTTATAGAAATAAATTACTTAAGAAAATAAAATCAAATATGCACTTTTTCCACTTAATTTCTATAATAAAAAAAGCACAATTTTGTTCTCACAACCCTTGACCTACGTGACCTACTTGACTGTTCCCGGCAGAACGATGGATCAGCTCCTTGGCCACCTGGATGACCACATGGCCAGCGGTGCCGCCCAGCATGCTGTTGGCATTTCTCAGCCAGGAGAAAGGCCTCTCCGTGTGAGCGAGGTCCTCCCCAGCAAGATCCTCCTCCCCGCCAGTGATGTTGTTGGACATGGCATTGTTATCCATATCCAAGTCATAGGACTGAAGCTGATAGCTGGCTGCCTGGGAAAGGTGCAGGCAGCTGATGAACGCCAAGAGAGAGAAAATAATGTAATCCCAGCCTGGTTGTGGCATCTTGAAGATCGCGTGTCTGTATCGAAAGTGTCGTGTTTGAAGACTGCCTTGGGCCCGGGAAAACAGCCGTCTTTTATATGTCTAATAAATCTGATAATTCCGCCTTACAGCAGGTAGTCGAGCAGATCAGCGGGCAGGTATAAGTACATGATATTGGCAGGCCTCGTTGCTCTGGAAAAGCGGATCAGAGCCAGAGGCAGTGAGAGTGTTTTTCCTGGTGTCATCAGCCTAAGATTGCCGTCGTTTTTCCGCTAGAAGGATTTCCTGCGAATGTCAATGCTAACTCGATTCCGCAGGTAAAAGCACGCGAAATTGTGCGTGGAGTGGAAAACAATTTGGGTCTTTGCTTTTGTATCAATCATCAACTCATTTATTGTTACTTTGGTTTTGTATTGGGGTTTGGGGATGCCTTTGTTGTTCATTGGAGTAATTTATAGTACTTGTATATATATAAGTATATATATATATGTTTAATCTCGATTTGCAGTAAATTTCAGTGAGTAGCAAATGGGGGGAATATTTTTGTCTGGGAGGTAAGGTGAATCAATTACAGACAACATATAAATACATATATCTTCGCTATACTTTCACAATAATACGAGTATTTATTTGGTATATTTTGCAACAGATTAGAAGTCGTGTAAGTTATATGCTTTATGCTTGAGTATTTCGTTTGAATTTCAATTTACGTTTTCAGCACTTTCATTACATTTTGTTTCACTTGATGTACGATATAGTTATGGGGTGTTTCACTTGATGTACGATATAGTTATGGGGTGTGTGAGTGCCATGATATATATGTTGTATGCCTTCGAGCTTGCTCGATTGATGCCCGTATTTATTTATGTACTTTTCCGTTCTGTTCTACATTTTTTTGTCGTTATAAATATGTATATGTTTATAAAACATTCGTGAATATGTGCCAGTTCGATTAAAATGATGATGTTTACGATTACGAAAAGTACGCGTAGCCAAACTTACATATATAATGTGTATATATTTTGTAGAGAGAGATGGTAGGATGTTATAGATGATATAGAAGTCGAAAACAATAGTTGGTTAATATCATTGTTTAGTTTTGTAAATTTGTTTTAGGTTAAAATATTTGTAGCATTCCCAAATGTAGATTCTACTAAAATCGAAGTAAGAACGTAACTTCTCTGTTCAAGTAACAGGCTTTAAAATTCTCTAGTGTAATTATTAGTTGATAAAATAGAGAGAAAGGTATACAACCCAGTCGTAACTATATTTGCCTCAAATACATAACATATGTAAAATTGTCTATTGATCTAAATAATGCTTAAACATGTGCGTAACAAAAGAACATTCTTCAAACATTTGTCGCTAAATCATAGAGTTTTAAGCTATTGTGAATGACTTTAATATGACTTCGTTGTCGCTTGCAACATTTATAAATATTTATTTATGTATATTATCTAAGTATTCCTTCGCTTCTCTGTTCTCAACCCTCTGGTACCGACTAAGCCGCATATATATGTCTGGGATCTATATATTCGAATATGTTTGGTTCGTTATTCAGCCTAGATTAACATTGCTTGTCGTGATTGGTACTCTTCCCTATCCTTCACATGCTCTCCATCCCTTTTTAATGCCAGTAAACATTAATAATAATCATAATATTTGTGGTAATAAACATTCAATTTGTGTGTGAGTAGCTTTGTCTGTGTATTTGGTATGTAACATTTGCTCATAGTAATTCCCGAATACATATATAAGTAGTTCGATAACCGATTTATCCATTATAATTATGTTCGCATTTAGATTAGTATTAAACATTCGCCTGTCCGTTATACTTTGCGCATATTGTCTTTTATTTTATATGGTATTAGGATTTTTTATACGTGTCTCATGTTGGTATATATAACAAATTCATTAATATTTGGATTTATTTAAAAGTTCTCCCACCGATTCAACATGTAATATACGCTTGCGAATACTTTCCTCAATGTTCAAGGTTCAATATGTTTGGTATATAATTCAATATTCTTCTCAATAATATATGTATGTATATTTTCTTACTTTTGGAAAATCTTTCAAAATGCTTTAAGTATGTGTAATTAAATAGGTTTCCCGTTCTCCTTCGTATATCATGCTGCAAAACCAGTCAAGTCAATCTAATGGGCTTTGCATTATTGTGTTGCTTTGGTGGTTATATTTATAGATTAGTAGTGTTCTACAGTGTCTACATAGCACGATCTGCTGATGAAGGTGAGTATCTGTATCTGTATAGTATGAATGAGGGGATAGTCGAAACTATAGTAACTGAAAGTTCTTAATGAGCGAGTGTGTAGATGCTAGTGTTCATTCCCATGAAACCAGGAAACTTCAGAGGCAGAAAATAGATAGATTTCCATAGTTTGCTTGTGGTCTGTAGTGTGTGTTGTGTGAGGTGAGTGACTGTGGCTCAGGAATGTCCAGGCCTGGGCATCCCTGCTTTCTACTTCAAGTCCAATTCGTCATCGTCGTCCCTGTTGGCACTCCAGCGCTTGGTGTGCGATCCAATGCTGCTCACACTGCCCGTATCGCTAAAGTCGCTGAATGCCGCATTCTGGATTCCATCGTAGATCTTATATCCGGATCCATTGCCGGATCCCACTCCGCTGGAGCTCATGCTCATGCTCTTGGCTGCCCCAAAGCGATCGGTCTTGTAGTTGGAGGGCGGCCCTCCGAAGATCATGTCGGCATCTGAGATGGATCCCGAAGCCCGGGTGAACTTGCCATTGCCATAAGAGGCTGGCGTGGTCTTGGCGGTGTCCCCGAAAATCATGTCCAGATCCGACTGCTTGGAGGCTGCAAGAATTGGTTTTAGAAATTAATAAGAGATCTATACTTTGCTCCCGGGGGACAAGTGTGCACATCAATTTGGCGTGGGTGCAGTTTTTTAGCACTTATCGATAGCACTACGTGAGCCAATAATTGGAGCTTTAGTTCTATGTATGCTGGAGACGATCGAATGAGTAAGTGATCTTTGTAATTGATATATATTCTTAATAATTATAGCCTTATGACTCAGGGCACATGTTTTTATTAATTCGAGTTTTCATTAGAAGCTTGACAGCAACCATAGGATTTTACGTAAGTGCGAG
>JAEIIF010003166.1:0-11702 GCA_018874455.1 Drosophila trapezifrons
GGGGAGGGGGTCGAAAATCATCAAAAACGTGATTACGTAATATATGGACAGCCCCTTACCAACTTCTTATCCCTAAACCTTTTTTTAAATTTTTTAAAGGGCATCCATAATTCTCTTATAATAAAACCCTTACATATTTCGCATTTGCTTGCTTTTTTTTGTGTTTTACTTATTTTTTTTTACCAACGCCCACCGTTGCCTTTAAGCCACTCTTGTTGTTGGTTTTCGCGTTTATCAGTTGAGATCAGGCGGCGGCGGTGGCGGTGGTTCGGGCTTAAGTTTAGGTTTATCCTGTCTGCCTGTGGTTTTTGGTAGTTTACTTTTTTCTTTCCTTTTTTTTTCGGGGCACAGTGAATTTTAATTAAAATATTTCTCAGGGTTTTTATTTTCACTGAGCCATGGTCTGCAGGCTTAGTGGCGAAATGAGAGGGAATTAACTGTGGGTCGTGAGTGTGACACATTTGCATCAGATATGACGGGGACTCGTCTCGGAAGGACACCCACAGACTCATAAATCAGAGATGCGGCAGCCGCATTTTGCTTGGAAAACAAAAAACCTAAAATTGACTTGTCGTCCTCCTCCGGGGACACCTGACATCCCCATAAATATGTGAATTTGTTTTCTTTGTTTGCCCGAGCAACGGAGTGTGGATTTCACACATTTTTTCGTCTCTCGCTTGCCATTTTTCCTCCACACAGGGTTTTCCGCCACACGGTGACGCGACATGGCGCCAGTGACACTTTCCACTGCCTTTCATGTCCTGCTGCGTTGGCCAAAAATGTATAAAAAAAAGGAAGACAGAGATGCAAGGACCTCAGTTGCATAATAAGAATCTATTCTATCTGTGATTATTCAGTTACAGCTACTTGGAATTCTCTGTGCGGTTTTTGGATTTATTTTTGGCTTAAAAATACAGGGACTGTGTGTGTGGTAACATATTATAAAGACTTACCTTGGCCAACTGAAGTATAGGAATTACTGACCTGCAAGTACAAAAATTCGCATGCACTTAATTAGCCAAAAATACTTATTTTTTCACACGCTTCGCTTGTTATCAAAATTATCAACTTGTGCCCACTCGACTTTGACGCCTGGAATTTTGCATCAAACTCAGCGGTTTAATTAATTTATCATTGTCATTATCAGTTGCTAATTTCTTCATTTTTGCCTTATTTTCATTGCGGCGAAAATCGACGAAATGTCTCATAAATCTTCATTAAATTTTTGCACAAAATTCTTTCTTGACTTTGGGTCAAGTGGTCTGGCACTGCAATCTGCCATCTGGGTTAATGCGTACTACTTAAACATTTTTAATTTTTAAGGAAAGTAAAAGCAATTAGGAAGTAGGTCTTTAAAATTAGTAAAATTTTTTACAATCCTTGGAAAAAAATATATTATTGTCTTGAAGGGGTTTAGTTACGATTTAAAATCTTATTCAAGTTTAGGGATTATTTGTCAAGATTTACTATATGCACAATTTGTACAGTTTTCGTCAGTTTTTAATAAATAAATTTATAAAATATGGCATCCCAAACTTTATAATAAAATTAATTTTTATAAGGAAGCTATACATTAGAATTAAATATATGAACCTTAAAAAACTAATACGTTTATAAATAAAAATTACAATAAAATAATGAATAAACACTCGACAAATATATTTTAAATTATTTTTTTAAAGGTTTTTTTAGATATAAATTAAGCTGGAAGAGTAAAATACGATAACAAATAAATTTCCCTGGTAAGTTTAAATTTTAAAAGTACTTTAAAACATTTAATATTTCTTTTAAATAATTAGTTTTTTATTTTTAAGCATTTCCTAGAAGTATTACCACCAAAAATCACCCTTAAATGTTAAGTTTCGCCCGCCACAAGTTCGATGTTCGACCTCGAACAGAAATGTTAAGAAACCCCTTCAAATAACAGCTGGCTTAAAAGAGCACTGCTTGCTGTTGGTAGTGAACTGAACTGCTTGGCTGGCTCTGTTAAGGAAACCCACAGAGCTTGGTTAACAGAGCCAGCAACATGTTGCAACCGCACCCAGTTAACAGAGCCCGAGTTTGAACTGTCAAGAAATTCCTCATCAAATTTCTATAAACTGATATTTGAACGACTTTATCGGACTTACAGAGTCCTAATTCCCATTATCAATTTCATCAGCTTTATGGCCCCTAGCAAATAGAATACGTGATAAACAAAATGCCAGCTAGAGCGATCCGTTCCGATTCTTTTTCCGCCATTTCATCATTATGTTTATTCTCGCATATCACAACGGAATTTCTCGGCATTCAAATATCGCCCCCAATTATGCGTCACCTTAGAGCAGAGAGGGAGAATCGTAAACAAAATAGCTGACACCGCCGAATATTCGTGATCACTTTAGTATTTTTCTGATGATAACACAGAGAGCAATGCTACTGGATTTTTTTCGGAGCATTCCCCATAGTTACCTCCATTCATGGCCAGATCTTCCTCTAATTGAACCTATCACAAAAAACTTGTGCAGTTATCTGCGTATCGGAGTTAATTGGAAATTGAAACACGAGCACAAAGTCCACAATTGCTAGTTGTGCCTTCGTTTTTTTTTTCGGGGGAACTTCCCCTGGAGATAAGGTGGGGTCTCTCTGGGTTATTCGTTGGAAGAATCATGATGATGCTGTTGGGTATGATGCTAGGTGTCTAAGATGCATTTAATACTAATTTTGATGTACATTTTTGCTGGATAAAAGAAGTTACTACTGAATTTATGGTGAATAAAATTATTTACTTATATTTTGAGTAAAGTTTTGTTATAAAACCATTTTAAAGTTCCTAAGAAACTGATATTATTTGATTCAACGCATTATTTTGGTATATTTTCTTAAAAACCATGTATTTATAAACTTTTTCTATGAAAGAAATTTAAACAAAGTTTACTCATAAACATGCTTTGAGAGCTAAATGTAAAGTTTGACTTTTCTGTGAGTTTTGTCTTATACCAACTGCTTCATTAAAGCCCCATTACTCTAAATATTATAGTTTCTTACAGTAAATATTTGAAAATAAACCTAACTTATTATTGTACCAGCTGATTGAGTATTTATTAAGCTTCTATGGATAATGAAAAATATAATTTTACAACAGGGTAAGTTTGATTCATAAATATACAAAGCATTTACTATATAATATTTATTTTAAAAATTCCGTGAAGTAGGATAGCTTTTTTAGTAATAAAATAAATTCTTAAATATTGAGTAAGAAAATATCCTGAATATAATTACTTCATAAATATATTTACTTCATTTTGGATAATGCAAAGGTTGCTTTGTGATTGAACATCAATAAAATGTAAAGAAAATTATTTTTATTATATATTTGTTGTACATATTAAATATTTTATAAGCCTCTTTTTAAAAGGACAATTCAATTATTATTATTATTTATTAAATCTTATTAATAACTACGTGATCCCACAAAGATTCACCTGGTTCTTCATCTCTCCTTGGTGACCAAAAAACAAAAAAAATATTGCTTAATGTAATCTCAGTACGATTTGTGCTTTGTTTTTGGGTCGCTGGCAACACACACCGCACACACTCGTACACACTCTCTGTTTGATTTACAGCATGATCAATAAAACTGCCTGATACAGGCGAGTCGGCTAATCGATCAATATCAAAATGCAGGGGCAACTTTGCTAATGGCTCGCTCGCCAACTGGACCTTGCCCAATATCGTCTGGCATTTTCGGCATTCAGTGTTCGGTGTTTGGTGTTGGAAATTCGGAATTCGGGAATTCGGGTTGGCTAAATGGGTGGGTGGCGTTCTAGTTTTTTTTTGTATTTTTTTTATGGAAAGTAGAGCAGGTGGACGCCGCTTTGGGAGATCATTATCTGGCCTGCAGACCTAGATTCTCCAAATGGAGTCAACATTTCAAGGAATGACACATGCAAACTCGCTGACATTCTAATTTATGATGGCTGAGCTAGAGTTTTTTAGACTAATCTAAAAGAAATTAGGCTGGAAAGTTGGATTATTCAATTTATTTTCGAAAGGATATAAGACGAAGCTTTGTTAGTATTATATTATTATAAATTATAATCAAATGATGCCTAGACTTTCAGCTAAGCAAAATATCATGGCCTACATTTCGGCGGCTGCATAAATGAAATATTATACTATTTTTAATGAAGGACTCAGGAAATCCATTAGAACATATATAAATAAGTTCCCATTCAACGTCTAAGTTCTATCTTTTAGGCATTTCATCCCTAGATTTATTTATATAATATTTTATAAAGTTTATTCTAATTCCATTAAATCCTCGATGAGTCCCCGTATAACAAGCTCTAAATAAGCATAATCCAAGAGTATCCTAACATGTAATTATAATCGTATAATCTCCCAAGAACTTAATGGAGCTGAGAAGTTCTTGCATTTCAGAAATTATTTACCATATATCTAACGTTTAACCATATATAATACATATAACTTTATATTTCATATTCTTTATCCACAACACTTCTAGATTCTTATAAAAACATATAAATATCCATAAATACTCTTCACTATCCTAAAACAATCCAATAACCACCCTTTATAACTTTATATTTCATATTCTTTATCCACAACACTTCTAAATTCTTATAAAAACATATAAATATCCATAAATACTCCCCACTATCCTAAAACAATCCAAAAACCACCCTCAAAAACCTGCGAATGCGATCTCTAAGCAACTCTATATGAGTAGTATATCCCAGGAATTTCCGTCCTTCTACCATATCCAACTTCCACAGCCAAAAGTGCTGCCAACATCTAACGTTTAAACCGTCTAAACCATCTAACCATCTATCACCCACATGGACATGTCTGCGGCTCCGAAGAATTTATAACGACAAACTGTAAATGAGCGGGGGAGGGGGGTAAAGCCGACTCGGCGGAGTCGGGGGCGGGTTCGATGCGAGTCGGGCGCCGCGTTCGGGTCGCTTTGTCGGTTCGGGGCGGTTCGGTTTGGTTCGTTCGTCGCGACCAGAGCTCGATGTTCGACGACTGCCAGATTTCAGATTCAGTTTCTTTTCACCTTTCGTCGGCTAAAGATCGTTGCCAGCGAAAGCAGCGGATATAACACACACTGAAGAATTCCGAATTCCACACACAAACACACACACACCCCAGCTAGACATGCTTTGGAAAATATTTTTGAAAAAATTCCAAGCCCAGCTAGCAAAAGTCAATATATTGAAATATGAACGCGTGAGGTGAAAAAATAAAAGAAAGCATTGCGGCTAATTGAGATACTGATTTTGTTTTAAAAATCGCACCAAACCCAAAACCCAAAACCAGTTGAAAACAGGCGAAAAATATATATTTTTGAGTGCGCCCCCCAGTGCTAAAAAGTGCAAAAAATAATACAAGTTGCTGCAAATAAATCAAAAAATTTGTGCTAAGCTTAAATTATTCGAATAAAAAATAAAAATACAACAAAATAATCCGTGTCGTTGTCGAAAGTGCAATACAAAAAATATATACAACCCATATATATATATAATTAAATATTTATTACAAGCAATTACATATATTGTTAATCAAAAGTAATAAAAAAACACACATATCAAGGCGAGAGAATATTGCAAAGTGCGGTTGACAAAATACAAAAGGAATAAATACAAAATAATAAATTGCAAATACAAAACAAAACAAAAGCTACACGTCCGTATATTTGATTGCATTTTTTTGCGGTGTAGTTGTAAAAATTCGTTGACGCGGCTGCTTTTTTCCTGCTGCCCCGAAAGTATCAGATTCAGACTCGAGTTTATACGAAAATTCTGTTGTCTGAATTTCTGGATTTCCGCTCGGACTCGGACTCGCCAAGCTCAGCAGAAAAACGCTAAAAACTCTTTCGTCAGCGTCGTCAATGCTAGACTCCCGACGATACTACGCACAAACCCATGTTGGATTATAATTTACACCCTTAAATTTGGGGGCTACAATGCGGCCAGAAGTATACGATGTAAGTACCGAGTATGTGACTCAATTCGGTTTGCTTCTTCCGCCGAATGATCACCATAAATATGATAAAATGCCAATGAGTTCTTATTCTCAAAGAGCCCCAGAACTTCGATAAAACGTTAACTATATTTTTCGGGGCTAGTCTGCATGTACGTTTTTATTGTGGGGTTATTCTGGGAAATATTTATACGAATGATAAATTAATAAAAATGCCAAGAGTCGTGGAAAGGCAATGGTTTCAGGGAAATTTCGGCTCATGGCTTTAAGGGGAAAATTAAAAATAACTTGTCATACTTAGTTGGGGGTTTTTTTTTAACAGTTTTTCAGAACTTATTAGTTATCCTTTTTATTTATTTTTTTTTTTTTAATAAAACATGCTTTTAAATATTTCCTAAACGAACTAGAAAACCGTTTTATTTGCGAAATTATCCTGTCTTTAGTTTGTTTTAACTAAAAACTATTAGAATAAATTATCAAAAAATGCATTCAAAGAATATATCATATATAAATTATAAGAAACAATAGTTCTTAACATTATTTTACCTTGTAAAACAATTAAATCCTGTATAGGATTGATCTCTCTAAATTCCCTTATGTAACCTATAGTTAAATTCCAAAAAACCCATAAGCCACGTGCATAAGAATCACGCCATATCCCAAAAACCTTAAACCGAACACCGAAGCCAAAACCATGCGCAATCAAGGGAATAATAATCCGCAAATACCATGACCTGTGTTTCGCTCCCTTTATATATATAATTTTTTTTTGCACAATTCTCACACCAAGACAGACTCAAATAAAATAATAATAATGATATATGTATACATATACGTATATGAATCTCGTGTGTGAGTTGCAGCCCTCCGTTTATCAGGCTTAACGCAATTTCACTTAAAAAACAATTTCCAAACACACATCAAAAGCACAATTATATGTTCGAAACAAGAAATATATAAAGAACACTCGGACTCAGTCTTGGTTTCAGTTTCAGTTTGTGTTTCAGGTTCAGGTTCAGGTCCCAATAATTGCCGTTTATAACTTGTTATGGCACCAACACACATGCAAGCTGTCAGGATAAATCAGCTTCTGTGTGTGTGCGAGGAGTGTACAACCCCTTTTTTTTCTCTCCTCGCAAAAGAAAAAAAAACGTTCGAGGGTTTGTGGCGTGTCCTGATCTCAGGACACATTTACCTGAGTTATAAATCAATTGCAAAACGCGCCAACCCTTGGTTCGTTCAGCAAACATTATAACTCACCGAAAGCTACCAAACTTAAGCCGTAAAATACCATTAATATTGATCAATACGAACAATTTGTTCTATAATCTCACAAATCTCGAAAATCCCCACAACCCCTTGGGCAAGTTTAACATTTCCCAAATCAAACAGTGCCACGCCCCGTCCAAAACGATAACGCGTTTTCCTGTAAAAAGAAATAGACAATATTTGATTTGATAATTCGAATTTGTACACTTCTTTTATTAATTAAACGGAAATACGACCAGATAACGCCCCAAGAATACAGAACACACATGGGGCTTGGTTTGATAAGCACGAACCCACCCCGAAGAAGATCCATGTCGGGAGATCTTTGCCTCAAACCCTCAAAAAATACACCTACACATTATTATTAATCTAACCGAGCTCTCGAGAGTTTTATTAAGATTTATGATTTGCTTAGAGCCAAGGCACGAGGCTGCTAGGCCAAAACATCATAAATACTAGTATTTCTTGTGACTTGGCACATATTTCTGCAGCTTTGATTAATGCAATCGAAACCCAGAAACCGAATCTCTCGCCTCATTATTTGCCAGAGCTAATGGGTGGCGGCCAACCAGACAACCTTGGCCAAGTAAACTGCACTTTTTCCACTGCACTTGGCTATCATGACTTGTCGGAAAAATCTGGCAAATAGAGGAAACTCTTTGGAAGTTCAACGAATAAGATATATACAGATGATAGCAAGAATATCCTGAATTTCTTTAAATTCCAAACATTAAATCATCTCTTACTAGCAATTAGTTTTTATAAAGTAGATTTATAAATTAGTTATTAAATCTCTCAATATTTTCAGAACCAATTCGCACAGATCATTGAATCTAGAAATATATATATATATAGAATACGTATTAATTTCCTAGAACTCCCCTTTCTCACCCTGAGATTATGCTAATTTAATGTCAAAATATTAAGCTATCAGCAAACGTGTCGCCTTCACAGTTTATTCATAAAAGTTCAAAGTACGCTCCATGTAAAAGGCACATAAAGTTTGAGGAAATTAACAGGCCAACAACAAATGTTTGGTGGCGTCTAAAAAACGCTAAATGTAAATGCAAAAAATGTCACATTTAGTTTTGTTTTTCTTTATTTATAATTAGGTTACGCGCGGGTGGGAACAAGCTCTATATATATATATATATAGAGAGAGAGTGAGAAATAATTGGGACCCAAACATATGACGCCACAGCCTTAGCCCCCCTTGGCCTGTTGCTCCCGTTCTAACCGGAATCGGACCCCTAAAGGCACGTTCCTATCAATAATGATGATGCTTCTCTCCCCTATAGTATATCAAACGATTAGTCACATTAGCAGAGGCAGCTGGGATCAGGGGCTTTATGTGTATATGAAAGCCGGCGCAAAGTCACGGCTGAATTTGTTTATTCTTATCACTTTACAGCGGACAGAATTCGTTTAGGGCATTCCAGACCCTCCCGCAGAGTCTCCCCCACCTGTTGAAATCTGTCTGGACTTCGTTGGGCTTGGGAGGAGGAGTGTGGAGTTCTCTTCTCAGCGATAAGCTGAGGAATCCAAATCCACACGCGCCTCGACATTCGATTTGCGATAGATTTTGGGTCTTAGCTGATTGCCGCCTATATGGCTTTATGCCTTTATGGCCGGCTCAATGCTAGTGACTAAGAGTGCTCGAGATCTGGCCAAGCTAACCCCCTATAAAAACCCAGATCAGAGCTCGTATGTCTCGTCTCGGTTCGAAATAAAAAACGAGTCCGAATAGTAACTACTTATCTTATCAGCGAAGAGAACACGTTCAAAATATACGCCACGGCGTACTACGCTTACTATATCTACATATATATACATATATGGGTAACTGAAGAATAATAATAACAATGCGCCAAAAAAGAAACCATGCGGCCCTCAAGTGTTTACAGTTTGTTTTGCTTTTTTGCTTAAAAAGAGAGAAAGAATGCGCCCTATCAGAAAAGCCAGCCCCGGCCCAGCCCCTGCCCCCCAAATAGGGCTCTCTATAGAAATTTTTTACTACGACCGCCGAGGGTTTTACAACTCGCACTTGTAAATTGATAAGTTCGCTTTCTTTGGGAAATATTTTCCGATTTTCGGAGAGGGGGCTGCAGCTCATAATTGTTCAATTTCTTGCCAAATATTTGCATTGGGAATTACGGATGCACCTGACCCACTGTGTTGGTCTTGGTTTGTCTTGGGTTTATTGGTGTTGTCATTTGTTGGCAGAGTATTTCGTAAAACACACACACACTTACGGTGAACACACCCACTTTTGGAGGTCCCACGAAAATCAAAAGATAACTTCGATTTTTTGTTGATGAATTAGAAAGTTTTCGGGGGAAAAATTCGCTGAGAGAGAGAGAGGTTCCCCGGTTGCTAATCAGCTTAGCTTTGGATTTATCTTTTCCTTTTTATTGTCTTGATGATTTATTGGCGAACCTATCGTCTATCGTCTATCGGTAATCAAATATTTACAGTAATGTAAAACTATAGCTTTTATGGAACCATAACGCCTTGATAAGGCGATATATATATTGACCATATCAGATGTTGGCCATTTAAGCCCGAAACACGTTGTTTTCCCCGCTTTTCCTCCTCTCTGGGGGTGCTTTTCCAGTTGCGTCTCAGGTGCTAGGCAATTATTACTTACTTCCAGAAAAAGGTGTCATATTTGAGTAGTCGCCGCCGCTCACAGTCCCTAGACAAATTCAGTCGCTGCACTTGCCGTGTTTGCCTTAAACTCGCCAGCGTCTCATCGATTTCGTCGCCAGTCGCATTCGCAGTCTGGCCGACAGTGTTGACACTTTGGGAAAGTTGCTGAATGGTTAACAAAAAAAAAAAAAATACAACAGAAGTATGGGATAGTATATATATTCGCCTGCCACTTAAGTAGCCCAAAGGGCGAAGGGAGCGCAAAAGCGGCTTATCACCTTCGACAGTGCAGCTGTCCCGGTGGCAAAAATCGCATTAGATACAACCCCCTCTTTATATTGTATATATTATATAGAAGTTTGTAGGGAAAGGGTATCTCAAACACAGCAAAAAAATTCTTGACATGTCTGGGTCTATTAAATAATCTCAAAAAGGCTTCTTATAATAGGTCTTATTAATAAAATTACCTCTTAAAGCTTATCAGGCTTAAATCAATCTGGAACTGCAAGCACTTAAGATCCACTTGGAATGTTTAATAAAATATATATGGAAAGTGTTAACAAATTTGTTAAGCTATAGTATATTATTTTTTATATATTTTAATTAATTTCCAGTTAACTCTTAAGCTGTTACCCTTAATCCAAACTCCCTGCTGCCTTTTTCTCAGTGCCTTATAAGGTGACAGGGGCGACCTGTGCTAATGAGTCCAGATTTGTGTGTCGGCACGTCAGCATTCCAGAATTTTAGCATTTTCGCCCCCAACCTTCACAGGCCTTGACACTGCTCTGCCAACACACATCAAATGATTCGTCGTTCTTCTCTATATATATCTACTGAAACGGTCTGAAAACAACATTAGCTTATCGCTGGAGTACACTGAACTCTCACGGATTCCCATTCCCATATTTCCCCAGTATTTGTAGTATTTGTGCGGTGGTTGTGGTGCCTGTGCTCCCTATTCTCGGTTTTTATTATGGCGTTGCTTTGGCTTTTGGCTGGCACAAGTTCAAGAGGCCGAAAGCAGAGAGAAGGTGGCTGGGAAGAAAGAGCCATCTTGATGCCAAAAGTATGCAAAGTTTTTTCGGCTTAAGACTGCTTAATTAAAGCAGAGTGTAGAAAATGGTGAGGAAATTAATTTAAATAAAATGGGCTAAGGGCTGGGACTTATCACAAAAAGCTAGAAGGGTTATGTTTAATTTAAATGGTATTTCAAATAATATTATACGAAAAATAAGGAAATATTTAGCATTGTAAAGGTTATTTATTAATAAATCTACAAACTAAATGAGACAAGTCAGTAAATAGAGCTTTAATACCTTTAAAATCCAATAAAAAGTATATTAATCTCCCCTTATATTTTCCTACATTTTCAAAGCCATTTCTGCCTGACATTTATTAATTTCCCCCTCACAAAATCTGTCCAAACTCCTAATGGGATTTGCATATTGTTCTACTTCTCAAGTCGCATTAAGGCGCATACTTCACATTCCCAACTCGAAACCGAAGCGGAATCCAAATCCAATACCAACAACACCCACTGCCTGTTGCAGTTGCAGTCGCCGCCGCTGTAAACATTATATGATTATATGAATAAAAAAGTAGAAATATAAATATTTTCATCTATATATAATGCCCACCAGCTCGGCGCCGACTTGCTGCAAAAACACACAATGGCAACTCGAAACTGGCAACTGTCAAAGTCAGAGTGTGTACTCTATATGTGTATCCATCCCTTTTTTTCAGTTGGAACTTCATTAAGTCGTTGCAGTTGCAGCCGGGAGCAAAAGCGAGGGGTT
>JAEIIF010003196.1:0-14587 GCA_018874455.1 Drosophila trapezifrons
AAAAAAAAAAAACACATTAATTAGTTATTAGTTTAGATCAGATGGCGCGCGCCTAGATGGCCACGCTCTGCTTGGCCTCGTTCTCCCGCTGCTGCTTGTTGACCGCCGATATGCACTTGGCCATGGTGGGCGAGGCGCGCGATATGGCGTCGGTCATAAAGTAGTCGCGCAGCTCCTTCAACTTGATGTCGATGGGGCCGCCGCCAATGGATTTGCTGGCGCCCGCTGCACCGGCCTCGACGGCCGGCTCCAGCTGGCCCAGGCGCGTTAGGTGTGGCGCCACATCCTCCAGCCGGTTGCGCAGCTCGTCCTGGTTGTCATATGGCAGCGGCTTGCCCACCACCTCGGATAGAGCACGCAGGATCTTCCAGTCTTCGCGGGCCATGCCTGGCGGCGAGACACCCGGCAGCGTCTGCTGCGGCCTGCCCTCAGTGTTGACATAAATCGCTTGCTTCTCAGTATAGGCGGCACCCGGGAGCACGGCGTCGGCAATGGAGGCACCATTGTCACCATGCGAACCGATATACACGACAAAACAGTCCTTGGGCAGCTGCTCGCGGGTCACCTTGCCGGCGTCGGCGTTCAGCAGGAAGAGCACCTTGGGCTGGGACTTCACGGCGGTCTGTGCTCCGGCCTTGTAGCCCACATCGAAGGCGCCCACCTGGGCGGCGTTTGTCTGCAGCACGTTGAAGGGGTTCCAGTCCTGCAAGGCAAGGCGAGACAATGAGCCAGTCCTCCCAGGCACTCGGGGAGATGATGATGATGATGTTTACTCACCGGCTTCTTCAGCTTCTTGCAGTAGTCGGCGATGGTGGCATGAATGGCGCCGCCATCGGGACGCTCCAACAGATCGGCACCGATGATGATGGCCGGCTTCTTGGCCGCCTCCAGAACCTTGGAGAAGGCATGCGATCCGGAGCACACGTCCTTGATCAAGGCGGCATCGGCACCGAGGTTATCGTGGTCGTAGGACAGATCGATCTTGGGTCCAATCGAGGCAATCTGCAGTTCGTTGTGAACGTAAGCCTTGCGCAGCCGGGTGTTGATCAATGGAGCCTCGTAGCGCGGATTGGTGCCCACCAGGAGCACAGCATCGGCCTCCTCGAGGCCGGCAATGGTGCTGTTCAGCAGATAGTTGGCCCTGGAATCGGTGCCGCCCTGGATGAAGCCCTGCTCGGTGGCCACCACCTCGCTGCCCAGCTTGTTAATCAGATCCTTCAGGGCCACCTGTGCCTCCAGATCGGCCAGCTGTCCGGAAATGCCGGCCACCTGGCCATTGGCCGACTTAATGGCCTTGGCCACCGCAATGAGGGCGCCCTCCCACTCCACGGCCTGCAGTTCGCCGTTCGGCATGCGCACCATGGGCGCCACCAGGCGCTGGCGCTTCAAACCGTCGCAGGCGAAGCGCGACTTGTCCGCCAGCCACTCCTCGTTGACGTCCTCGTTCTCGCGCGGCAGGATGCGCAGCACCTCGTTGGTCCGGGTGCTCACCACGATGTTGCTGCCGACGGCATCGAGGACATCGATGCTGCTCACCTTGCGGATCTCCCAGGGACGGGCCACGAAGCTGTAGGGCTTGTTGGTGAGAGCGCCCACCGGGCAGAGATCGATCACGTTGCCGGAGAGCTCGGTGAGGAAGAGCTTCTCCACATACGTTCCCACCTGCATGTCGTTGCCACGGCCAGTGGTGCCCAGATCATCCACGCCGGCGATCTCGGAGGCAAAGCGGATGCAGCGAGTGCAGTGGATGCAGCGGGTCATGATGGTCTTAACCAGCGGTCCAATGTCCTTGTCCTCCACAGCGCTGCAATGCATTCAAGGAATATTAGCGGGCAACCTTTCCCCTTTGCCGGAGAAGCATTCGCCTACCGCTTGCCGGTGTAGTTGATGTCCGTGAAACGGGAACGATCGGAGCCAAAGGCCATGGCCTGGTCCTGCAGGTCGCACTCGCCACCCTGGTCGCAGATGGGACAGTCCAGCGGATGGTTCATTAGCAGGAACTCCATGACGCCCTCGCGCGCCTTGCGGGTCAGATCGGAGTTGGTCTTGATGCGCCAGCCCTTCATCACGGGCATGGCACAGGCGGCCACCGGCTTGGGGCTCTTCTCCACCTCCACCAGGCACATGCGACAATTGCCGGCAACGGCCAGGCGCTCGTGGTAGCAGAATCTGGGGATCTCCACGCCGATCTGGGCAGCGGCCTGCAGGAGCGTCCAACGGGGAATGGTATTAAAGGATTAGAAGGTGTTCCACCAACGACTTCTTTCTTCTTTCGTAGCTTACCTGCAGCACCGTGGTGCCGGGCAAGACCTGCACGGGAATGTCGTCCACAAAGACCTCGATCTTCTCGGGCGCCTTCGCCGGCGTCTGGGCCAGAATGGCGCTGGTGCGCACCGCCCGGCTGGCCATCTGGTGTGTGGGCGAGCCTAGAGCGCCCAGCGCCTTGACTAGCGGTGCCCGTATCATATTTTCTGCAACGACAAGTGACCAAATAGAGCTGCAATCCTCGGACCCAACAATTACATAAGTAAGCTGGCTGCCAGCATTTCCCGATTATCGATCGGTGCCACTGTCGCCGCCCGCCCAGCAGCCACTTGCCGCCTGCAGGGGTTTCTGGCACAGGGTTTCGGAGCTTCGGGCGCCGGAGAGGGGTCGGAAAACCTACCGAAATGCTGGAAAATATTCCTGTGAGCTCTTAATTCGGAGACAACTTTTTTATCGCTTTGCTTTGACAGTCGCACTGTGACGGCGTTCCGCGTTGCCAACTGCCCCTTTTGACAGCTGATTGGTATTTTCAGTTGGCAACGCGTCACGCACAGCTGTTCACCCACGAAGCACAGGCACTGCCAGACCGCGTGCACAGAATGGCGTTTTTCCGAGCCTCCTGCAATTTTCGGCGCGTTAATAACATTCCTATGAAAACGTCTAACAAAAATGGATACAAAATAGGTAAAAAAGCTACACAGGCCTCAGAACCTTTTTCCTCGAAAAGTATGGCAACACCGCGCATTTTAGACCTTCTGATGGTATGGCGTTCTTGTAGAGCCTTTTTGAGTGTTTCTGGTCGATTTTCCTCAGAAAATTGTATTGCCACCCCTGCCCTGAATTTTTGCCCACCCAGCCCGAGGGTTTTCAGTTGTTGCAAGGAGCTTGGGGCGCCGAGAAACGTGTAAAACTGAAAACGTTCCTCGAAAAGTATGGCAGCACCAAAATTGTTGAATTAGCTGATCATTTTGCTATCGAAAAAGGTGAAAAATTCTGATAATTAATACAGTAAAATTAATTAAAACGTCAAATTAGTTAAACGTTAAAACCCTAGGTGGCAACGCCAACTCGACGTATAAAATGCGCGCTAAAAAGAATTCATCGATTTTGTTCGTGACGTAATAATTCAAAATAGTTTAATAACATTGATTATTTTAATTTTCTATGGTATATTTGAATGTGTTCAGCTTGCTTGTGTCTTATTTTATTTTATTTATATTTCATTTGCCGACTTCTTTTAAGTGTGGGGGAGAAATTTCGCTTTATTTTCTGGCTAATTTCACCATTATGATCGAAAAATCTGGCGAGCACAATGCATTCTTCCCGCGATTGAATTTAATTTTTGCCGGACATCTGGATTTGGCCCTACGAGTTTTGTTACGTTTTTCTTCACTCACGTCAAAAACGGTTACGTTTTGGTTACGTCCTCGTTCCAGTGTGACCAGCCGCCGTAGAGTCTAAATTCTGTTCGTTTTCGGACTTATCTTTTTCTGAAATTCAGGATTGGCGACTGAAAACTGGCGACCACACTCAATTTGAGATTTGCTGTTAATTTGTTGTGTCCAAGTGCGTTTAAATAAATAAATCCTGCTTTAAAGCAGATTTTGACGTGGTAAGTACTGGTGTAATGTTGTGTTTAAAAAACGTAAATGCCCGAGCAGATAGGGAAAGCGCAAAAATTATGTAGAAAAGCTGGAAGGCAAGGGCAAACAAGTAGCTCGCGGGGGTGGGAGGGGCTGTGTGTGTGTATGTGGTAAGCTGGCTGCCGTTGTGTGTGTGCGGCTGTGTGCGTGCGTTGGAGCTGGATACATACAAACGGCATTTTTATGTATTCCCCCAAATCGGTAAGCTTGTTTTGCTGCCCGCTGAAATGTAAACAATGCCCCAGACAGGAAATCGTGTTTGTCCGAATTAAGGCTCATTGCTGGAGAGAGCCAGAGCCAGATACTTTATCTAATCCGTAGGTCCAGAATCCTTGATTCTGTCTCGGTTCTGTGTGTATGCACATTCTGGCGGATGTGTGGCAACTCTGCGCAAGCAGTGCAGTTGTGTGCAGTCGACTTTCTCTCCCTCGCACTCGCGTTTGCCCGCTCTCCCTCTCCCACTCACTCGCGCTGGCCGTGTTGCAAGTGCCGCGCCAGTGCTTCGTTCTCGTTCTTGTTCTCTTGTGCCCTCCGAATCCGTTTCTGTTCCGTTTTAGCAAGCGTTCTGGTCGGTCGCATTTTCCGCTGCGCCTTTTTCCGAAGCTGCAAGTGAAGCAACATCGATTTGTTTTCTTTTTTTTTGTGTGTTTCAAAGTGTATTAAGAGGAAAGAAGTGCCAGGCATAGTAATTAAATCACTCAAGGTTCGTGGCTCAAGTCTTCGCCAGGTAGAGACCGACACACATTTCTACCTGAGTCTAGATGTCTCTTTCTCTCTTTCTGCAAGTGTGTGTATGTGTGTGCTTGTTTGGTATACGCAGCATATTTAGTGCTATGCTGTGGTATCCCAAAGCGGAAATGAGGAGTTTAAAGTTGAACGGGGAAAGGAAAACAAATAAAATCGGCGACTAGTCAGCGATTAGCAGCTATTCTGTGAGATGTCTGCAAAAACATGGCGTTGTACTTGGCACAAACTCCGTTTTGTCTTACCATAGTTTCTTAGTTCTCTCATACCAACACACGGGCACTGGTTAACTGTTAAGCAAATTACTCATTTATGTACTCTCTCTCTCTCTCTCTTTCTTGCAGGTGTGGTGTAAAGCGCCTTAATCACCAAGATGAGTTACATGCCAGCCCAGAATCGGACCAGTAAGTACTCCCACTAAACAACTAACAGCACTCTCCCCTCGCCCCTCTCTCCCGTTCGGTGCCATTGTATTGGATTTCACTTCCAAGAAACCCTGCCATCCATTTTGCACTCTAAACGGGAAAAATACTTGTACGCCAAACTTTCCAGTGGAATTCAGTGTGCGGTTTCGGCTTACCGCTCTCTCAAATATCCATCTCCTCAGTTTTCACTTGAAGCAATTGTAAACAAAATCGAGCCAAGAAAATATGACGGAAAGGATAATAATCAAATATTGCAACACTTCAAACAATATATTATATTACACGATTAATAGAAAAGAATTACACGTCTTCAATTTGTTATTAGTTGAGGGATAATTTACAAAGAATCCCCTGTCAAAGAGGGCTGATTTTTTATGTTTCTGACAATGTTGAATGCAAATACTGCGACATCTATTATTGCCTTTGTATTTTGTGTAATTTGCTCTCAGTTTCTTCCCCCTGCTGGTAAATGCTGGGTATTTAGGGTAACTATCATCCATCATCCACCCCGGATGAATAATTGATGTATGTACATACATTCCTGTCAAGGGCTGCCCACATTTACATACTTGTTAATGCAAGAGCATACGCCATTTGGATGATCTTTTTTACAGCCACCACCAACGACCGAAGTCGAAAGGGAAAAGGACTCGAATCCGTAGCCAGAATTGTTCCTGCTCCTTTTGATTTAGCAATTTAACATTTCTTTTTTTTTTTTGCGCTGTCGTTGCCGAACGGAATGGAAGTTCCAGCTACCTCCTCCCTCATTCCTTCTTACAGCGTGTTCCTTTTTGCCACTTCATTTGCAGTACCGTTACTGGTACCCTTTTGAAAGTTGATGCTGCCCGCCCACTCCCACTCACGCACTCGTGTACTTGCACGTGGCCAGCCCACACACTCGCTGTGTGCCTCCCGCTCACACGCCGCGACCTCTCATCTCCTGCTTTCACTCTCCCACTGTTTCTCTGTCTCCCAATCTCATTTTCAACTTGGCTGCACATTTCTTATGCTTTTTTGTGTGTGCTTGCAGAATTTAATTAGTATGCGGCTGAGGCAGCAACTTCCACTTACGGGCTCCTTGTTCTGTTCCCTGCTCCTTAATCCCCAATCCCGACTCCTTTTGAGTGCGTGGTCGCACTCGAGGGATAGGAACTGAGGCAAAAGAAAGAGCGCTTAATCGATGTGGGAAATTAAACGAAATGGGATTTACAGTACAGTTCAGTACAGTAGGGCCTGACAGAAAACGAAAACACATTGCGGTAATTAGGGTATAAATATGTTTAGCAGGTTTCGTGGTTGAGAGTTGGTAGTTGGTAGTAATCCCCTTGCAAGATTAGTTGCTAAAATATGCAATTAGGGAATACATTTCATGTCATGAGTCCTTGATACAATTATATGGATCTTAATAAGTAAATTAGATCCATCTTAATAAGCTAATGAGATCTTGGGTATTTCTTGTACTTAACTAATAATATAATTATATACCCCGTAACCTTAGAATACTAGGGATTATGACTGAGCTCTCGAAAGAGTGATCAGCATCACCAGGCGAGTCGATTTGGCCAGGTTCTCCGACTGTAATAGGGCTTAAACTGATCAAGTTTTTTTTTTTAATAAATAGATAACTAATAAATATCGATAGTTTCTAGGAGGTCTTTAGACTAGAGGTGGAGAGACATCGATGTTTTATGGCGACTATCGATGCTTAATTTTTTTTTTTAAAACATCGGAAATCAGCGATGTTTTTTTCATCGATGTTTATTTTTGAAGCATCGAAAACCATCGATGTCCGCGAACATCGATGTTTCTCCACCTTTACTTAAGACAATTTGTTTCCACTCGGTTTGCGTTCAGTATTCTTGAGGAGAAAAATGCCAAGTTAGTGATTATGTTTAGAACTAAATCTAAATTCTAAATTAAATCCTTATCTCGAGGGTTTTTCTATTCCTTATTATTCAGCCTATATTTCCCGACCCTTCAGTTCTTCAATAGCCTGACTATGACGTAAAAGCAAGTGGTGGGGGAAGGACTAGGAGGGATTCGCGAATGCAAATGCGAAAAATGCAAGAGTGGGCGTGTGGGCGTGGCCGTCTGAAATGAACTGTGTCCGCGCATATATCAAACAACAAAGGCGCAGGGCAGGGCAGAGAGCGGAGGAGATGCTGGAACGGGGTCGGTCGGGGCATAATTAAGACTGAAGTGGCAAACAAAACGCCCCGCAAATCCATCCAAATCCAAATCCTTTTGCCAGGACTCTGTCATGTGTGAGCGCGCAGCAGCACCCCCTTTTCAACTTTTCAGTAGCCGCCACCTCATCCATCCTCCATCCTCTCTCTCTCTCTCGCTTTTCCTGAACTCTGCGGGAATATCCTGCAGCGTTCAATTTGTCACGCTTCAAAGTTTTCCTTTAGCAAATTTTTCCATGAATGCTGGCACGGGATGCTTGGTTGCTGCGATGCCTAGGATGCCACGATGCTGCTCACTTTGCTGTCAGTCGCTGTCGTTTCCCATTTGGCCATCCTTTTAGCTAAAAAAAAAAGGAAGGAAAATATGGAAATGGGTTGCAGCGGGTTAAGGGAGAGGGAATCGAGACCTAAATCAAATGCCAGGATGCTGTGCTGTACTGCACTCAGTCTGATGGCCATGTTCTGTCTATTCTTTCGCCTCAAAAGGTCCACACACACACAAAATGTGAAATATTAAAGGAGAAATAAAAGAAAGGAACCAAGGACCAATGCTTGAAATACTCTAAAACATGTACAAAAGGGGTTTCCGACTTAGAAGGCACATAAGGACCAACACAACCGATATTCAAGTTACTTCTTTGATTTTTCTGGGAAAAAACATTTTTAAAATATTATTTAGAGTATAGATTCTTCCTTGGATGGAAAGGAACCCCTGAAAACACCTATATAATCGGTGGGATGAGGGAAAAATGTAATCCATTACAGCGTCAGCGTCTTTAATCCATTGATGGAAACCCTCTGAACTCCCTTCTATCCCCTGAACTCCCTCCTTTCACCTGAACTCCCACCCTTCCCCTGAACTCCCATCTTTCCCCTGAACTCCCTCCTTTCTCCTCAACTCCCTCCTTTCCCCGGAACTCCTTCCTTTCCCCAGAACTCCCACCTTTCCCCTGAACTCCCACCTTTCCCCTGAACTCCCTCCTTTCCCCAGAACTCTCTCCTTTCCCCTGAACTCCCTCCTTTCCCCAGAACTCTCTCCTTTCCCCTGAACTCTCTCCTTTCCCCTGAACTCCCTCCTCTCCCCTGAACTCCCTCCTTTCCCCTGAACTCTCTCCTTTCCCCTAAACTCCCACCCTTCCCCTGAACTCATACAAGCTAAAGCATTATCATTATTTATCCCCCCATCTACCTTTTGCAGTGTCCCATAACAATCAATACAATCCGCCGGATCTGCCGCCAATGGTGTCCGCCAAGGAGCAGACTCTGATGTGGCAGCAGAACTCGTACCTGGGCGATTCCGGCATCCATTCGGGCGCCGTTACCCAGGTACCGTCGCTGTCTGGCAAGGAGGATGAGGAGATGGAGGGCGATCCGCTTATGTTCGATTTGGACACCGGTTTCCCGCAGAACTTTACACAGGATCAGGTGGACGATATGAACCAGCAGCTGAGCCAGACGCGCTCGCAACGTGTCCGAGCCGCCATGTTCCCGGAGACCCTGGAGGAGGGCATCGAGATACCCTCCACCCAGTTCGATCCGCAGCAGCCGACGGCGGTGCAACGTCTGTCGGAGCCATCGCAGATGTTGAAGCACGCGGTGGTTAATCTGATCAACTACCAGGACGATGCCGAGCTGGCCACCCGGGCCATTCCCGAGTTGATTAAGCTGCTGAACGACGAGGATCAGGTGGTGGTGTCCCAGGCCGCCATGATGGTCCATCAGCTGTCGAAGAAGGAGGCCTCGCGGCACGCCATCATGAACAGCCCCCAGATGGTGGCCGCCTTGGTGCGCGCCATCTCGAACAGCAACGATCTGGAGAGCACCAAGGCAGCGGTGGGCACGCTGCACAATTTGTCGCACCATCGCCAGGGTCTCTTGGCCATCTTCAAGAGCGGCGGCATACCGGCTCTCGTTAAGCTACTCTCCTCGCCCGTGGAGAGTGTGCTCTTCTATGCAATTACCACGCTGCACAACCTGCTGCTGCATCAGGATGGCTCCAAGATGGCCGTCCGTTTGGCCGGTGGCCTCCAGAAAATGGTCACTCTGCTGCAGAGGAACAATGTCAAGTTTCTGGCCATCGTCACCGATTGCCTCCAGATTCTGGCCTACGGCAACCAAGAGAGCAAACTGATTATCCTCGCCTCTGGCGGACCAAACGAACTGGTGCGCATCATGCGCTCCTACGACTACGAGAAGCTGCTCTGGACCACCTCGCGCGTGCTGAAGGTGCTGTCCGTCTGCTCCAGCAACAAGCCGGCCATCGTCGATGCCGGCGGCATGCAGGCACTGGCCATGCACTTGGGCAACATGTCGCCCCGTCTTGTGCAGAACTGCCTATGGACGCTGCGCAATCTGTCGGATGCGGCCACCAAGGTGGAGGGTCTCGAGGCCCTGCTCCAGTCGCTCGTTCAGGTGCTCGGCTCCACCGATGTCAATGTGGTCACCTGTGCCGCCGGCATTCTCTCGAATCTGACGTGCAACAATCAACGCAACAAGGCCACCGTTTGCCAGGTGGGCGGCGTGGATGCCCTCGTCCGTACGATCATCAATGCCGGCGATCGCGAGGAGATCACCGAGCCGGCTGTCTGCGCCCTGCGTCACCTGACCTCGCGCCATGTCGACTCGGAGCTGGCCCAGAATGCCGTGCGTCTAAACTACGGTCTGTCGGTGATTGTGAAGCTCTTGCATCCACCATCACGCTGGCCGTTGATCAAGGCCGTTATCGGGCTCATACGCAATTTGGCCCTCTGTCCGGCCAACCATGCCCCGTTGCGTGAGCACGGGGCCATCCATCACCTGGTGCGGCTGCTGATGCGCGCCTTCCAGGACACAGAGAGGGTAAGTGCTGCTAGGTCTGCATAATATCCATCAATCATAAATTAATAATGACGCTTAATAATGCAGCAACGCTCTTCGATTGCCACCACTGGCTCCCAGCAGCCATCCGCCTACGCCGACGGCGTACGCATGGAGGAGATTGTCGAGGGCACGGTGGGGGCATTGCATATCCTCGCCCGGGAGTCGCACAACCGGGCGCTCATCCGCCAGCAGTCGGTGATACCGATCTTTGTGCGTTTGCTGTTCAACGAAATTGAAAATATTCAGGTGAGTCGAGTCGGTCAGCCTGATGAAGCGGAATAGAGTAACTAAGGATGTGTGTGTTTGTCCCTTTTAGCGCGTGGCTGCCGGTGTTCTTTGTGAGCTGGCCGCCGACAAGGAGGGCGCCGAGATTATCGAGCAGGAGGGCGCCACCGGGCCACTGACCGATCTGCTCCACTCGCGCAACGAGGGCGTGGCCACCTACGCCGCCGCCGTGCTCTTCCGGATGAGCGAGGACAAGCCGCAGGACTACAAGAAGCGGCTGTCCATCGAGCTGACCAACTCGCTGCTGCGCGAGGATAACAACATTTGGGCCAACGCTGACCTGGGCATGGGTCCCGATCTGCAGGTGCGTCCTTAGGCTAAGAGGAGGAGGGCATCCTCCTCCCCCGTTTCAATACAATTCAATCCCTTTCTTCTTGTGTTTATAATTCGTATTCTTCTGAAAAAAATATCCCGCGCGAAGCGAACTTGTACATAAAATTGTAAATTTTTGTAGAGAAACTTAATCTAGTCAAGCATTATGTACTGGTATCATCCGTATCCGTATTAAGTATCGAGCTATATACATATTATCGCTATTACTTGGACTTGCTTACAATTTCGATAACGATTTCTTGTGAACTTGATTTGAGAATCGATTTTTTGTGTTGTATCCGTTAAGTTATTTATCGCTTATCTTCCGTTATGTATCCCACGAACTTCGATAGATCGTAAATGGTAGTCGATAAGTAGGTAGCAAAAGCATTTGGCTGTAGATGACCATCGATTACGATAACAGTGCCGATACCGATTAGTTCTCATCGTATTTTATCCCTACACACCCACACCAACAAACCACACCCACACTCCCCTCCCACCCCCTCTTCCACTTATACCCCCCACCCCACGTCCCTGCAAACAACCCCCTGGAAAAATACATACATTATGTACATCGATATGAATTTAAACATTTCTTTTTGTATATTCTTTGAATGTTCGCTGCTGCGTTTGTGTTTAATTATGATTTTGTAATTAATTAATTCACGTTTTTTATTTACTTTTTGTTCTTTTCTTTTTTCCTTTATGTTTACTTTGTGTGTGTAAAACAAAAACAAACCAAAACACAAAAAAAAAAAAACAATCCCCACCACTACCAACACAACTGCAACGGTAAATCAACCGAAAACAAAACCAATGACGGATAATCACTGCACCAAAATCAACATCAACAACAACAACGCTACTCTCCCTCTCTCTGTCTCTGTTTCACTCTCACCATGCCCTCAACCACTCTCTCTCTCTCCCTGTCTATCACATTCACTTGCAAACTGCCGTTTGCGCGTGTCTTCTTCTTTCCTAACAACTTTTCACTTCTGATCCATCCCAAAAAAAACAACAACAAATAAATGTGAAAACGAAACTGTAAAATATACATCACCTAAACACAAACACACACACACACACGTACGGTCACGCACACATTACGCACCACAACACACACACGTACACCGACCAACCAACCAAAAACCGTTAAACGAACACGATAAATCGATCGATCACAGGATATGCTTGGACCCGAAGAAGCATATGAGGGCCTGTACGGACAGGGTCCGCCCAGTGTGCACAGTTCGCACGGAGGTCGCGCATTCCATCAGCAAGGTATGTATGTCATATGCATAAGAGAAGAGACCCCCGAACCCCCCCTCCAGAAGAAGAAGAAGAAGAACCCCCCGCCCGCATAACCCCTCTAAAACAAGAAAGAAAATCTAACGGGTTCATGTACAGGCTCAGACTATTCGATAACTCCTTGGGCCCCCTCGCCCCCCCAGCCCCACTCTCCCTCGCATACATTTAATCGTTATCGTGTCTCATCATTCAAATAAGCACTAATTAAATCCAAGCAACAAACAAAAAATGTTAAGTTCACATCTAAACTTGCAGTGTGAACAGCAGATCTCCCCCGACCCGACCCCTCGCTAGATGTCACGTATCTCTTTATCTCCTCCCTGCTCGTTAACCCCCCCGATTTCGTTAACCCTTCATTAATTACGGTATGCATGCAAAGGAAGTAAATAAAAATGACTTTAGTTTGTGTCGTAGTGACGCCCCCTCGATCAACTCTCGACCAAAATCTTGCTTTCTTTTCGAAATAACTCCCTGGTGGGGAGGGGAAAGCCTTCCTAGATTCTATTCGAAAATCGAAGCAGAGTGGTTACATTCAAGAAGGCACGATGCGATGCCCTTTTTAAACTGCATTCACCACTCCAGCATCTTCAGGAAAATGCAGCTATCTTATAATCGTGTTATCTCCACTAGCAGTTGTTCCATCGTGCCCGACAATCGACCTTAGAAAAGAAACAATAATAGTATAAAAATCGAAGATCTTAGCACCTACACAGCACACACCGAAACACACACACAGGAACACAACACTAAAAAAAAAACACTTCTCTCTTGTCACAAATAACAACGAAATACAAACCTGAAAAGAAGGATTTCGATGACAGAAGAGCTCTTGTTTCTCTCTCTTTCTCCCGCTTACCTAGCCAGGATATAAAGTGTAATAACATCGATTGGACCGATAAAGATGAAGCAACAATTACGTTTTCTTGATTATTTCCAATATATTTATCCTTTCGTTTACATATCTTTCGTTTGGTTTCTCATTAGAACCGCATCCTAGAGTTCACGTTTTCCATCAACAAAGAGATTAAGTTTGCATGTCACGTAGCCTGCGATTATCGCATAGAACTACTTAGTCACTTTTATTCGTAAATCGTGTATATATACATGCATATATATCTCAATATCTATATAGTTTGTAAGACGCGTGAGTGCATGCAGATTTGAGAAGGCGAACTCGAATTGAATTTATGATCTGATATTTCTGTGGTGTCAAATATTTATATAGTTCTTAGAATATATTTAAGCGACATTCAAAGAATGGTTTATGTTGTTCGATATCCCTAGGTTATTGTGGAACACAGAGCTACTGACCGAGTGGAATTAACGTTAGCTTAGCGTTTCATAAATTCCATAAGTAAATTGTAGTTTTTTTCTGAAGAATGAAATCATCTTGTTAACTCCACTTGTGCAGAGCTCCGTGACTCCCGATTATCATCTGTCGGCGGCCGATATACATATGTATCGATATACATTTGTATGAGCCAAGCTGCTAGGAATCAACTCCATCCCCCTTCCCGTTTATTAATCATACATTTCTCGCCCTTCTTTCTCCTCTCTTTTATTTGTCCGCAGGATATGATACTCTACCAATAGATTCAATGCAGGGTCTAGAGATCAGCAGCCCGGTGGGCGGCGGCGGCGGCGCTGGCGGTAATGCCGGCAATGGCGGAGCGGTTGGCGGTGCTGGCAACGGTGGTGGCGCTCTCGGCGCAATCCCGCCCAGCGGCGCACCCACATCGCCCTATTCCATGGACATGGACGTCGGCGAGATTGATGCCGGTGCATTGAACTTTGATTTGGACGCCATGCCGACGCCACCCAATGACAACAACAATCTGGCTGCCTGGTACGATACCGACTGTTAGACAACACGCTAAGGGTAAGGGAGCCCGAGATTCCATTCGGCCCCCCACACACAAAAATACACGCCCCAGACACACACACAAACGAATACCCCCGTCCCCGGCATTATAGCCCTTTTCCACCGGCTTGAGTAAAGGACGAGAGATCGATTCAATTATCCACCGATCATCATCGATCACTGATTTCACGAGATCAACGAAATGTGTTGATTTTACTTGACAAAAACGAAGACGAAGAGGACGCAGCTGTAACTGGATGAAGGATGAAGTATGAGGAATAGGAGTAGGAGGCGGAGGCACTGGAGGCCGGTGGAAGAAGGCTATTATTCACACCATACCCACTTTCCTTCCACAGAAAAACACACACACAACGCATACTTGCAAAATACATATATATTAATTATAATGCGAATGCAGCTGCAAAAAAATGAAATATTCTATGACTACATATTATCCTCATAACTGAAATGGAAAAATTAAACAAATGTTTGCAATAGAACTCGTACATTTCCTTCACATGGTGTTCATCTATTTATTTTCGGGATGTAAGGCTGGGAAAAGCTATTTTATTGCTAGATCTAGCTATTTTTAAACTGGAAAGCTATCTCTCTCTCTCTCTCCCCCACGCCTTACTCGCAATGTACAAGCAATGCAGCAACAACAGGTTATACGCTTCAGTCAGTAGGAAACAATAG
>JAEIIF010003225.1:0-18235 GCA_018874455.1 Drosophila trapezifrons
CAAAATTAAATTACATATGTTTTATATATATATATATATATTTTTTTTTTTTGTAAGCTTTGTTCACTTTCAGTACAATATCATTGATTTTTATGATGTGAGGTCCTCAGAAAAGATATCCGCCTGAATCCTCCGGAACCGAGTTCATATCCATTTAAAGTCCACCTAGAAAAAGAGAAAACATTATGTTAGTTCAATGTTTTTTAATTAAAATTAATTCCAATGATTCCAACTGCTTTCTTTACTTTCTTTTTAAGCTGAAAAGGAGAAAGTGTCTCAAAATGCATTTAGAGATTGTTTCTTTTTTTTCATTTTTTTTTTTTCAATATATATTTAAATTTAGTTTTTATTTGTTGGTTTTGTTTCTGCCTGTGTTTATTACTTATAACAATTAAATCGTTTTACTCGTTTAACATTTAAAATATATAGTTTTACAAATTTTGTTTAAGGCGTTTTCTCGGCTTTATATTACACAATTACATCATCATTAAATGTACTCTGAATTCGTTCTAACATTTCGTTTTTTGTTTCAATGAAATTGGTTTGTTTTGTTTTGTTTTTGTTTTTTATGTTTTAAGCACACTTTTCTCATAGTCTAACTGGCATTTTGAATGTCGTCGTTTGTTTCGTTTCGTTAGATTTTCCATAAATATATATTTATTCATATAGATTGATTTCTATTTTAAATTTGTTAATTTCTAAATTGCAGTGCAAAAAGCAATGTGATTTTCCTTACTCTTCTTTTCTTGTTGTATATAAATCTGGTTGTTTTGTAAAATTATGTTTTAGCTATGGTACAAAGGTGTTCCAACTCGAATCCGAATTTAATTTGTATTTTGTTTTCAGTTTTTGTGGACATTTTCATCAGATTTTACAGGCGCTTAGCGTTCCCATTGTCAACATTTATTTACTATTCGTGAAGCGTGCGTTTTAACAGCAATCAGCAATCAACAATCATTTCTTCCCGCGTCTCTTATTTCTTTGTTTTTTGTTAACTTAAAGCTACTCTCGATTTGACTTTATTGTGTATGTGTGTGTGCTATGTATTTAATTCCCCATTTGTTTTATTATTAGTTTTCTAGCCAGAAATAATATTAGAACAAAAAGCTAAATAAAGAAAATTAAAGAACAAACAGAAAGTGTTGCAAATATCAGAGTTTCTTAAAGCATATTCTTGTATCTATTATGTATGTTTTTATGTTTATGTTTGTGTGTCGTGTGTGTTTGAAAAGAAAGCCTTTCTCATGACCAAAACCCCACCTACATCCACCCTTTTCCTCCCGCTCTCTCTTCCTCTTTTCAGACCGGATCTAAGATCCTGTCCTTGCCCTTCGTTTCACTTCATTTCAATCACAATTAATCACATCGATTCCTTTATATGTATGTTTGTTTTGTTTTGTTTTTGTATCTAATATATATATTTAGATATATATTTTGCTTTACATATAATTTAACATTCACAGCTCCTTGTTTACAACTTTTTTTTAACGTGTATTTTGTGTGTGTGTTTTGTTTGGGGTGTGTAATCTTTGATATTGTTGTTTATGTAACAGAATTAATTAATAAGGATACATATTAGTAGAATAGAGTTATTATCTGGGGTGTTAGTACAATTTCTCGAAAAATATTTCACCCTCCTGAACCGTTTTCTGACCTTCTTTTTCTCTATCTGTGTTTCTGTTTCTCGGGTTTAAGGGCTTTTACTTTGTGTTAGTAGATAGATTGTTTGTTTGTTTTGTTTGTTAATCAAATTATATTGAAATTTATCACATGCTTTTCTCTTTACACTTTAACTATAACTCGACTCGAAAGTTTTGCCATCATTTCGGACTCTCATTTCCCATTTTTGTCTGTCTTGGATTTTCCTAAATTTTCCTTCTTTCCTTTTGTATATTTGGTTCACATTTCGAGTCCATCACATGCGCTGTTGATAAATTATAAAATAGGCTTGGTAATTGATGAATCCATCGTTGTAACAACAAAAAATTAAATGTTTTCGCTTAGAAAAGTAATTAAAATTATTATGCTTTTGTTTATAGATATAAATAAGAACCACAACCTTAGAAAAAAAAATTAGATTATCGATTATATATGGAAAAACGAACGTTTACAAATGGTGAATTTTTCGTGTAGTGTTATTTGTTTTTTTTGTAGATATAATTCTAACCGAAAATGATAAGCAAAAACAACTCTCTAGAAACTGACTAGCGCAAGAAAGCGATTATAAAATATATATATAATGTATAATATTAATTATAGGTGAATGAATCCAAAGCTGATAAAATAACCGAATCGAATTTGTCTCACAAAAGTTTGTAACGAATTAAAATTTTAGCATTTCTCTCCTCACCTAATTCGCGAATACTGACCGATAAGAATTTTGTTTTTTTTTTATTTGTTTCTAACAATTTTGTTTTATATTCGTACGTAGTTTTTTTTCTCCCTTTTTTCTTTCTTTTTTTTGTGTTGATTTGTGCCATTGTTGTTGTCTGTAATTTAATTTACTTTTTATCACATTTTTTGTGTGTGTGGCACAAAACTCTAAAAAAAAAAAACGGACAACAAATTAATGGTATGCGCGCGCCCCTATATGTTTTTTTTAGTTTTTAGTTTAGTTTTCAAGTACCTAAGCAAGTTTTTGTTATACATTTAAGCTCTGTTTATCAACAATTATCAAAAAACGTTTACAATTCGTGTTTGTGTTGTGTGGTGTCGTGTGTGTGTGTGTAAATAATATTATTAATTGTAATAACAAAGACTCCTACTTCCTCCTCAAATCGTTCTCCTCAATTTTGACAAAAGTAAATTATATAATATAAGAAATAAGAAATATACAATTATGTTTACAATTAATTACAATGACGACTATATTCTTTATATCACATACCAATTTATATTTTCTTTCTGACTGTGACTCGATGCGAGTTCCCCCCAAAACCCGTTTAAACGTTTACATTGCCAATTCCTACCATGCTGCTCTTGTTTATAAGGCTAAAAATAATTAATAACTGTTTTAGTTTTTAGTTGTAGGTTTTAGTGTTTAGTTTTTTTGTTTCAGTTTCAGTTTGTGTTCTTCAAAAACCTTTTGTTTGCTTTTGTGTAGAGGCGCCGCCCTGAACCCAAAGCCACGATAATTTTGATTTGTTTTTTGTTTTGTTTTTTGGTCAAATTAAAATTCCCGCTATCACATATCGTGGTTCATCGTAATTAAAACATAATTTAAAAAAACGTACATGGAATGAGCACAAGATAAATTAATAAATTGTTTTGTTTTTTAGAAAAAAGAGTAGATAGAGATCGTTTTTAACTACTAACTATATAATTTGTTATATAATATTATATATATTATGCGTAATGCCATGTTTTTACCATGCATTCCTGTGGCTTTTGGGGGGTGCGTGTGCCTAAGCAAACTCCAAACATTTCTTCCTTTCCTCTGTGAGTTTGTGAATATATTAACTGATATAAAGAACAAACCAAGAAAAAAAGGAAAAATATCTGAGAAAAAGGTAAAGAACGACGACTGTGTGTGTGTGTGTGTGTTGTTTTGGTGCCCGTTTCATATATTGCACGTGATCTTCTACATCTCCGGGGGTCTCTCTTCCTATAACTTAAGCTCTAGGTTTCCTATGACTCTGACTCTGCGATTCTCGGTGTCTGTGTCGTGTCTCCTATATATGTATCTATCGTAGTATCGTTGCTATAGTTTTTGCTGGTGAAGAGGACCGGGACGCGCGAGAAATTACACTATAATTAATGTGAATGTTTAGGTTTTATATATTTTCTTTTTTTTGCGCTTGCTGCTGCTACAATAAAATGCATAAATTTCCCCTATTTTTCCCGTATTTTTGTTGCTTGTTTGTTTGTTTTTTTGTTTATCAAGAAAAAGTTCATTGAGATCATTGAGTTTTCCTAAGGATTTTACACATCATCATCATCAGCATCATCATCATCATGCAACATGCGGCGGCGTCGGTCCTCTCGCGCGCCCCTTCCCCTTCCCCATATATATTATTCTGCCAATTCAAAACCGAAAAAGAAACATATTGTTTGTGATTAAGGGACAAAAGCTAAAAAAAAAAATATAAAGGATATTAAAAGGCTATTAAAATGATCTAAGAATTAGAATTTGTTAAGAATTCCCTCTGTTTAAATATATACATAGTTACGAGTTAGTGTGTAGTTGGTATATATATGGTAGATATATATATATATATGTAAAAACGACTATATGTTTCAAGATCATTTGGAAAATTACATAAAAAACGGCGCTCTGGACTGGACTGAACTGAACTGAACTGAACTCTGTGTGTGTTTGCGTGTGATTAGGACCTGGGAGACTCTGACTAAGGCTCTGCCCAAGGCCCAAAACCCCACCCGAACCTCTGGCTTAAGCCCCTTGCTATAGATCCCCCGTTTACGATACCACCGATCCCGGGCAGCCGGCAGCCACTACAGTTGCTTGAGAGCCTGGCGTCATCGGATGAGGCCATTGCAGCAGCATCTGTTGTCGTATCATCGATGTTGATGGGTGCGCATGTGCAGCACGAGATTGTGTTTGTGCTTCGACTTCTTGTGACAAATGGGGCACTCGAACTTTGGCTCCACGCCGCACTCGAAGCGCACATGACGATTGAGGCTGTGCGGCCGGGCGTACGTGTTGCCGCATCTATCGCAGGCGTAGGCTCCTCCGCCGCCGCCACTGCTGCCTCCAGAGCCGCCGCCACCGCCTGTCCAGTTTCCAGCTGATGATCCTCCTCCAGCTGCTGCTGCTGCTGCTGCCGCCGCCGCCGCTGCTGCAGCCGCTGCCGAGGTGGAAGCTCCTCCGCCGGCAGACGAGGCACTTGTATTATTGGCCGCCAGACCGGCAGCCACGGCCACAATCACAGCCGCCGCACTGCTCGACGGATCCTGGCCAGAAGCGCCGCCGGCCACCAAGCCACCACTGCTACTGCTATACCGACGGGTCGGCGTGTCCGGCCTTGGCACTTGGCTCGGCCCAGCCGGATAAAGCAGCTGCGGCAGGGCCCGGACATGCGGATGATGGCCATGATGGTGCTGATGATGGGCAGGACCAATGGGCAGGGGATTGCCCTGGGCGGCGGCAGCTAGCAGAACTTTGGCCAGGCCCGTGCGCAGATCACAGGGCTCCATGCTGTCCTCGTCGTTGCTGTCGTTATCATCGTCGTTATCGCCATTGCCGTGCCTCGGCTGTGACTTTGGCACCAGCAGGTGGCCCGGGCAGTGCGTGGGCGTGGCCCGGTTGCTCTCGAGCTCGTTGTGATCGGACTCCAGGCCGCTGCCCGGCTCGAACTTGATGACGGGCCTGTCGTCGATGGGACTGTGGTAGGAGGGACTCGTCTTGATGCCCAGAAGGCTGTAGCCGGGATGAGGGCTGGGCGACAGGCGGCCATAGTCTGGGAAGATTGGATGAAAATATGAAAGTAAAGGAGATCATTTTAGTGTTCGCTGTATAAAGAATCCTTCTGGTTTTTTGCAAAGATTTTTTAAACTGATTTTTATATTTTTATTTTTTTTTTCGTAGTTTTAGGAAATCATAAGAAAAAAACCTATTTTACTAACTGGAAGTAAATAAAATATTGTAGTACGTTTTAAGCTATCACTGGGCGACCGTGATGCACTAAGACAATATATATGTGACATCTTTACCGTCGTTGTTTAGAGTTCTTTTGTTTTTTCTTTTTTTTTGAGTTAAAAATGTTGTTGCTTTAGTGAGAGATACATGGTGCTATGGAGTGAGATCTGGATAGGTGTGTGTGGTGTGTGGTGTGTGTTGTGTGTTTGGTGTGTTTTGTGTGTGTGTGTAAGTAGGCTGCAAAAGTAAATTTTTTGATTAAATATATATTAAATTAAAAACACAATGAGGAGTACATCATAAATGTCGAGTAAAAACATTTCGAGAGCTAAGCAAAAATAAACAACAACTTTGGTTCTCAGTTACAGGTGATGGATGTCCTTTAAAAATATAGGGTTTTAAGTAATTATATATAGGAGTGTATGGTGTGTGTGTGTGTGTTTGGTGTGTGTGTGTGTTGTTGGTTAGTGACATAAAAAACACTTAAGAGTACTAAAAAAAGGAAGAGGGACTCGGCGGAGGAGAGGGAATGGTAGAATTCTCCTCACTATATCCAGGGCCCAAAGGGTTTGGTTTCGTTTTCTTTTCTTTTTTTTTTATCAATCACTCTTTATAAATACGCATGCAATATTAAAATGTAAATAGGGAAATCATATTACAATTCGTCAAGGAAATAAACATTATATATAAAATATAACTCTCTATACAAACTAAGTTTTTCGGTTTTTGTTTTCATTTTCATGTTTTAATTTGTAAATAATTTAATGCTATAAAGTAATCAGATTTATACGCTTCACAATCGCTAGGAAGAAGAGACAGAATAGGTAGATGGTAAAAGATAGAACTTAAGGGTAAACGAAAAAAAAAAAAAACAGAAGAAACTACAAGTCTAATAGGTTTCATACATAGTTTTTGTAAATTATATAGTTACTTCGTCTAACAAATACATATACATATATATATAAAGTCTAGGTAGAAGGATACAATACATGGTTATGCATATCTATATATTATATAAATAGTATTTATATGTTGTAGTAGTTTTAAGCATGCAAACAACAATAAGAGAGGGAAGGAGGAGGCAACACCATGAACTGCGTTGTTTTTTTTGGCTGTCGTTCATCAGTCAAGACCAACATCATCTTCATCTTCATCAACATCACATCATCACATCATCCATCATCCACCTGAAATATAGATCTGATTAGTATAGATTCTGAGCAAGGATTTGCCTGCGAACTGTGTGTGTCGAGGAAAAGGAAGAGTGGGAGGAGGATGTGGATGCGGATTCCTGCATGGAGTGTGAAATGGATCTATGTGGAGTGATTTTGCATTAAAATAAGTACAACTTGGGTTTTTGTTATTTTGTTTTTGACATTTGCTTTTAATTGTATTTCGAATTTTCTTTTCGGGGTTTGTGGTTTTGTTTTCTTTTATTTTTAAATACATTTAGCCGGCAATATTTACGATTTTCAGTTAATAGAGAAATACATAGTTTAATCATAACCAATTAATAATGGTAATCGTCTCGTTCTCTTTTATTTTCTTGCTTTCTTTTTTTTGTTGCAACTTCATAGAGGTATTTGTTATTATTTCGGTTTTACATTACAATTCTCTGGTTTCTCTTTGTGTATTTTCAGTGCCGGATTTTTGGTTTTCTTTTTTTTAGTGATACTCTCATTAAATCTAAACATTTCTTTTTTTTAAAGCATACATGCGCCGATGAAAATTGTTCGAATTAAACATTGTCTTTCTTTATATATATATCTCAATTATAATTATAATTTTTGTCTAAAATTGAAAATATTATCTCATTATCGTTTCGTTTTGACTAGATAATCGTTTTATAGTTAATAATTATTATTTATAAGCATAACTTAATGACCAGAAATTAAGTATTTCATAAAATGTTTCTAACAAATTAAAAAAACATAATGCGAAACGAACGTAATGTTTATCATTAGAATTAAATATTAAGTATATCTTTGGATGGGGCATTTGCTTTATGATCATCATGCCATGCATATTATAGTTGGGGTTTCTCTTTCTTCTTTTAAATAATCTCGGTAACAAAAGATTCCCTATTCTCTCGTGTTTTTTTGTTTAATTTTTTGTTTTTTTATAGCACACCTAAAACCAATTTTAGCTGTGTGACTAGTTTATATAATTGTCTTTTTGGTTTCTTTTTTTCTGGTTTCTTTTTAGTTTTTCTGGGAAAAAATTTACACATATTTATATATGAAGTTTAAATTTATGTTTTTTGTTTTTTGTGGTTGTTGTGAGAATTCGCTAAAGCAATACAATCAGCATTGTAGTTGCAGATTTTGTCTTTTTTGCTTGTTTGTTCATTTGGTTTAATGTATTTGCAAACTATCTCTAATCTCCTTTGCCCGGTGTGTGGCTTCACTCACTGGCTTCGTTCTACGAAAGGTCATGTCCAAATCGGAATAAGAGCTGCTTCACATTTCTTTTTGTACAAGTCCTAGTCTCTCCTCCTAAACACCTTCGTTCTGGAACACCAGGGTGTAGGTGCTGCTCGTGTTGCTGCTGCTATTATTATTATTATTGTTGGTGCCGATGCCGCCGCCACCGCCACCGCTGCTGGTGCTGACGGGGACAACGACGGCGCCATTGCCACCGGCACTGTCCATCACCACCGACATGGGATTGCCCGCCAATGGCTTCTTCTCATCCTCGGCATCCTTCTCGCGATCCCGACACTTGGTGTTCAGGTGTCGCTTCAGATTGCTGTGGACATTGGTGGCATAGCCGCACATCTTGCTGCAAAAGTAGCGCGGCGGCAGCCCGCACTCGTTCTTCAGGTGACACTTGAGGCTGTTCTTCCACTTGTAGGTGCGATTGCAGTTGCGGCACACCCACGGCTTCTCAATGTCCGCATTGTAGATCATGTCGGCGGAGTGCTCCAGCGACTCCTTGCGTGTGCGCTTGTTCTGGACGAGGATGCGATAGCGATTGTCATCGGAGTGCGACCAGTGCAGGGCGTCCATGTTCAGGTTGCCCAGCTTGCTGCTGAGCAGCGTTGAGCTGCCGCCGCCACTGGTCCCGGCCAGCGAGCCACACTTTTGCATGGGCCCCGAGATCGTGGTAATGGTAGCTGGAATGGCCGGCAGCTTGATCTGCAACGACTGGCTGGTGGGCTGGAGATTCAAGTGCTGCAGGTGCTGCTGCTGCTCCAGCAGCTGCTGTTGCTGCTGGGGACTCAGCACGATCTTCTTCAGCGAGGCTCCGCCGCCCGTGGACATGGAGCCGGCCGCCTTTTGCTTGTCAGTCGATTGCTTGGCATGCTTCTGAGTGGCGGCCGCTGTCGTCAGCAGATCATCATCATCGTCATCGTTCTCCATTAGATAGCTATCCTCAAACTCCTCGTTCTCGATCTTCACCGCATCATAGGTCCACGACAACGGACTTGCCAGCTTCAGGTCATAGTCGAAGGTGTTCTCATCCTCGATGGCCTCATTGCACACGGCCTCGCCGTCATCCCCGTTGAGCGACATATTGTCCGGATTCTCGATCTTCACAATCATCTCGGTCATGGTGTCATCGATGCTGTCCAACTCAACGCCGGCAGCCGCCAGAGCAGCGGCCGAGGCGGCAGCATCCACATTGCAGTTGCTCGACGAGCTCTTGTTCCCATTATTCGCCGGCGTGATGCAGGCAATGGTTGTGCGTCCAATGCTTCCAATCCGGGTTACCGTTTGGGTCATGGTCGTGGGGTGGGTCTGGGTCAGGCTGCTCTTGTTACTGTTGCCGGTGTGCTGCTGCTGCTGTTGCTGCTGCTTGCTGTTTGAGCCATTGTTGTTGTTGATGTTGCTGCTGGCAATGGCCGCTGCCGCCTGCTTGGCTGCTATGGTGGCCGCCGCCGCTGCTGCAGCCGCTGAGCCCGTGCCCGTGCCCGTGCCCGTTGCCGTCGAGGTTGGAATTGGAGTCGGAGTCGCTGGAGTCGCCCTGATGGGCGCCGTTGATGTCTTGTTAGTGGTTTTAGCATCGCTTATGAGTGACTTTTTGGACTGAGTTAGTTTTTCTGTTGGTTAGTTTGGTTTTTTTTTTTTTGTCGATGGTTAGTCATGAAATAGAAATTCGGAATGTGAAGTTAGTTTTGATATCGGCCAAGGAATTATGGGTAATTAATTAATTATACATTTAATAACAAAAAAAACGGATAACGCATGATGTCTGTGTGCGGCAAAAACAAAATGTAAAGAAGACTGTAAAAAGAAAGCAAAATTATTGGTACTATAAATCAAAGATAAAGATATATAATAAAAATATAGAATAATAATAACAAGTAATAATCAAGTAAATATAATAAAATATAAATAAAAGGTGGTAAGAGGCAGCCAAATAAATACCTGTTGGGGCAACGTCATTCGAAGAGCCTTTCTCGATGATGGACTGATCGGCCAGCATTAGCCAGTTGCGAACTCGTATCCTGGACTCGCCGCTCTCCAGCTGGCCATTATCATCTGTAAATGTTAAATATTAAATGTTCCATTGATTAGTTAAGGTTACAAGTCAAGGGTTTTAGTTTTTATATTTTTTCCAAGTGTACCTAGGCTATGATGATGACCTAACCATTTTTTTTTCTTTTAATTTCATTTCATTATTAAATTTGTGTATTTCTTTTTCATAAATAAAAAATGTTTCCAAAAATGAAAAATGATGTAGAAAATAATAATTATTATTAAAAATAAAAAATCAATACTTACACTACTAAAATCTGTGTGTGTGTGTGATAAAAAGAGACGTAGTATCAACATAAAACATATAAAAAAATTATTCTCCTAATATATATAGTAGTAAACAACTCTTGTTTCTTTTGCGTTTTATTACATGGAATTTGTATATTTTTCACATTGAATTTGGGTTTTTTTTTTTGTTTTTTTTTTATCAATTTACAAAAAGAGTTTTACAAACAATTCATAGAAAAAAATTAAATATATATATTATATATATAGATAGAATAAGGGTAAGCTAATTCTGTTTGTTTAATGAGTATTTGTTGTCTTATTAAGTGTTTTTTTTTTATTTATTTAAAATTATCATCTATTTATATATTTTCTGTGTGTGTTTGTTTTTTTTTTTCCTATTGTTCAACAATATTATTATAAATTTTTAAAGAAAATTTTGAATTTTCCGATTTTGCCATAATGTTTCGATCTTTTAGAATTTTATAAATTGTTTTGTTTCGTTTCGTTTCGTTTATTCTTCATTTTATAAAGAGTTGCTAAACTTAGCCCAACACCGCAAGTATATAACCAATGTTTTTGTGGTTTTAAGAATTTTAGTTTCTTAAAGAAAATTATTTAATATATAAGCATTCGAGATTTATTCTGCTTCCTCCTCCTTGCTCTGGCTTTAAGTTGCTTAAGAGAATATATATATATCAAGTGATCAGAGCCCTAGTCTAGTAATTATATATCTTTTTGTTGCACAGTTTTACTGGCCGCACATTTTTGTCTGGGTTTTAGTTTAGTTTTGTCTGTTCTCTTGTGAATGTTTTGTAGTTCGCCTGTCGTTTGTCGTTTAAAGCTTAATAAAATCATCTATGGAATGTATTTCGTTGTAGTGGAAAGCAAAGAAAAAATATAATAAATTACACTTGACTACTTAGTAAATGTGCAGCGTATAAATAATAATAGTGATATATTATAAGCACACACATTCATTTATATCGTATTTATAAATTATCAAAAAAATAATAAATAAAGTGCGCGCGCATGTGACGTATTTTTTGTGGCGGTGTTTCTGTTTCCTCCTCTCTGTGTTTTGTGGTAGCTCAGCTACTGGATTTGTTGTTATGGAATTCGGGTTTCGCCCTCACTAAGTACCTGAGTTTAAATGTCTACGAAACCATTTAAATCCTGACCTCCTGATTGACTCTTGACTTAAATTCCTGTCCTTAACCTACTTTAATATGGCTTTAAACAGTTACGAATATATATTGGTATTTATTGTAGATTTTTCCATATGCTTAAATGTCTTCTGCAAATTGCTTATGTTTTGTATTGTTTTTTTTTTCGTTTATATTCCATCAAATTTTCAAGGCACTTTCTCCGTTGACTACCTAACGTTCTCTGCTGCCTCCGCTCCTATATTAAATTCTATATAAAAAAGTGTGTGCACTTTGAGCTTAGTGAAGGGTTGTGTTCCTCTTCGCTTTAGCCTAAGACATCGATATAATAGCAAAAATGTTTCCACTTGAGGTAAAATGTTGTTGTTTGAAGAGGCTGACTGACTGGCTGTGGGTGTGAGTGTATTTGGGAACCTAAATTGAATCTGTTTTGGCACTATTTACTGAATAACTCTACATGGGGTTCTTCTTCCTCTATTTTGTCACAGGTACATCAACGATCTATAGTATTTTCATCGACTATACCCACTGATTTTGGCGACCGTGACGCAGGTTTCTATTTCCACTGACATGGCGACCGTGACGCAGGTTTCTCTTCGGATAAAAGAACCCCTCTCTCTGCTTTAATTGTTGTTTTTCTTTGATTCCCTTTAACTAGTAATATCTGTATGTATATGGGAACCTAGATTGAACCTGTTTGGCACTCTGTACTGAATATCTAAAGGGTTCTTCTGCAAGTACATCATCTATATATCTAAAGATATTTCCTCTACTGATGATGCAGCTTCCTATATGATAGATGTACTTAAAAGAACCGCTCCTTCTCTGGTTTAATTTAACGAGTAATATCTTAATATGGTCTGAGTTTTCCTTTTCTTTTCTTTTGTGTTTGCTTTGTTTCTTAAATATCCACTGAGTTTCGCTACTGCTACTGTTTTTCCTTGCTATGTATTAGTACATATATGTATGTATATAATAAAATATTTCTCAAACTAAGCCTATGCTATTATTGTATAGTTCTAAACCGTTTTCATTGTACAAGTTTTGTCTTTCATCTTTACGTTTTCTTTCTTTTTTTTGTTTGCTTTGTGGAATGTTGCGCAATATCTAAAATTGTATTTTTTTTTTGTGTAAAATCATTTTACTGATCACTATGCTGTTGGTTTTTTGCTTGAAATTATACAAATGATAGATTTTGAAATCGGTCTCGTGTAAATCATGTAAACAATTAATAACAATAATAACAAAAAAGATTATTTTATGTGAAATGGCGTAAATTTTTTGTTTGTGCTTTGCAACAAATTGTTTTGCGGTCCATTCGAACGCGTTTTTCCTTTTCGAAACATCCCCAGGCATCATCATCTTACAACACTATTTCATTATTGTGTTTTTCTTCTTCTCGTTTGCTTTTTGTTTGTTTGTTTTAAGCTTAATTTGGCACACTGATTCCGTTTTCCCGAGAGCTTGGTGTGTGATTAATTCTGTGTTTTTTTTTCTTTTTCTTTTATGTAATTTCCTTTCGTTCTTATTAATCCCTGATTCTGTTTTATAGTTCGTCGCCTTCTCAACATTTAATAACTGATCAACGTTAACTCTTTATACATGGCTTCTCCCAGAGATCTATAGATTGTCTCTACGAGAAGTGTGGATGCAACTCGGTCGGCACTCCGCTGGCCAGAGCTGCTGCCGCGGCTGCTGCTGCCACCGAAACTGCCGCCGCTGTGTCGCCATCCAGGGCTCCGGAGCCGGCAAAGTTCTTCACATCCTCCAGCTTGAACTTCTCCTTGTGCATCCGCTCCATGTGCCGGCCAATGTGCATCTTCTGTTTGGCGCGATAGACGCAGAAGGGGCACTGGAACTGCGGCTCCTTGCCGCACTCCCACTTCTGGTGGTTGCGCAGCGACGACTTCAGCTTGTAGACTCTCCCGCAGACGGGACACGGGTGTCCAGCACCGTTGTCCGATACGCCCAGCGCACTGTTGTTGCCGCCGCCGCCGCTGTTCGATGGCGACTGTCCCGATCCAGTGGGTACGCCTCCGCCCGCCGCCGTGCTACCGCTAATCAGATTGTTCATGGCGCTGATGCTGTTCAGGATGTTGATGTGGCATAGTCCAGCTGGGCCGCCAACATCCGCAAAGGTCACAGCACCGCTCAGTGTGGCGGGATAATCGCTGCTATTCCCATTACCGGAGCTCGCTTGATCCTCGCCAAAGCTCAGCTCGGTGCCGGCAGCAGCGGCGGCCTGTTTCTCGGCCACAGCCTTGAGCATCAGGGCGGTAGCCTCCTCCTCGCTCAGATGCTTCAACTTGCCACCGCTACTGGTCTTGGTGGGCTTGTTGCCATTGCTGTTGTTATTACTGATGCCGCCGCTGCTGCTGTGAATTCTGGCTGGCGTGGAGGCCGCTCTGGGCTCACCCTTGACCATACCGCCGCCATCCATGGTGGGTGTCTTTCTACCACTGCCTGATATCGCTTGATCCTTGGCGCTGGCATTTTGCTTGTCCACCGAGAGATCGGTGGGAAAGACCAGCGGCTGGACGCCTTCGCGCAGGGTAACCAGGGGCATGGCCAGGCGGGCATTCCACTCGTTCCAGGTGAGTCCGGCAATGCGCGTAATACTCAGATCTGGTTTGTAGTTTTGTCAGTTTTAATTAGAGGTGTTTTTCGTGGTTTTTTGTGGTTTTGTAGTTTGTTTATGTATTTATTTTGTTTTTGGGAGGTTGAAGGTGTGGCGCAGCGCACAACATATGAAAATAAAAACGGAGAAAAGAAAAAACAAAAGAGAAAAGAACGAAAAATAAATAGAATTACATTTTGACTGGACGACACAGGAGATAAAACTGCAAAAAAAAAATAAAACTCATATATATGTAAATAAAAAAAAAAAAACAATAAAAAATACAGAAAAATAAAACAAAACTAAACACTTAGGGATTTTTTTAGCTGTTAGATCATAAGCTTTTTTTTTTGGGTGTAACACACACACAAATGAGACTGTGGGGATGATGATATATCTGCTGGATGATGAGGAGGTGGAGGTGGCACACGCAAAGCGAAAAATTATAAAAAATTAGTCAAAGCATTTAGAGGTGATAATGTGTAGATATACATATATATAAAAAAGCATTAGAATGTCGATATGTGGCATGAATCAAAATTAGTTTACAAAATTATAATAAACACATATATACAGGTAAGAAATAAGGTAAAAAAGAAAACTCTCTCTTTCACAGCAGCAGCCAAAAAAGAAACGTTGAGCAAAATTAAGGCCAATTAGTGCAGGGTGTAAACATATTTATTTTTTGTTGTAAAAAAAATGGTAATTTCAAAAGAACTAAAAAAGAAGGATAACTAAATTAATAATTGAACTGTAGTAGCTGGTGGAAGTGCTGCTTGGGGTTGGTGGTGGGTTTGGTTTCTTGTTGTTTTGTTTTTCTTTTTGTTTGTAACTTGTAAACATTGCTAAAAACACAGCTGGGATGGATACAGGTACAGGTTCGGGTTGAGGTTGAGGTTCGTTTTGGGTCTGGTTACTTTTTTTTTTAGTGGCATACACAGAAACGAACGTTTAGATTTTCGGGCTCTTAGATATAATAATAATAGGATAATATATATAGGCAATTGTGTCCTTTTTTGGCTTTTGTTTGTTACTTAAGTTTAGCTCTCAATGCGCAGGATGTAAGGCTCCTCCCAGTCCCACTTCCAGGTGCGATCCTTCGGTTTATCTAAAAGAAAAGAGAAATATATTAGGTAGGCTCGGTAAAGATCGGTTCGTTAAATGCTATTTTAGCTCCGGTATGCTCTTCGGCTTGAAGGTTTATCTATCGGTCACCTGGAAAGAGAAATATATTAGTATGAATTCTTCAAAAATTGATTATTTTATTCCGACATCATCCAAGCTACAAACTGTTTGGTTTTTTAGGGTTTTTATATAATTTTATTTTGACCTTTTTGTTTTTGTTACAACTAGTTTTCAAAATATATAATTTCTATCGATAAGTATATATAGTAAATGTTTAATTTCAATCAATTAATTGATTTACACACACAAAAAACTGCATAATGACATCGTTATATATATCTGAATATATATAGATTTTGTTCTAATACATATATGTATAGATTTTTTTTGTATTTTGTATTTATCTGTGAAAATATTGTTTCAAAGTTTCTTCTTTCTTTTTGTTTTTTACTCAAATATTAGTTAGGTTTATAAACAATTTTACTAAGTTCGTTTTCTAATGTTTTCTCAGGTTTTCTGCAAATTTACATCGATATTATTATTACCTCCCTTGTTTATAAATATTTTGAGGGATATTTTGAAAACAAGATTCTAATTATGTGTTAATTAAATTGTAAGCCTCGAAGTTAAATAGGTTTACATTTTAGATCCATTTAATCCATTTTGTGGGTCAGTTTTTTAGCTTAAATAGGGTTTTGTTTTTTGTCTGTGATAATATTTATAAAATGTATTTTATGTGCATTTTTCTCCAAAAACGTTGAATTTGCAATTGAAATTAGTTTCCATAGTTTCCAGGGATTTTTCAGTTTAAGATTTAGCTAGTTTTTTAACTCAACTTGATTTCTAGATATATATTTTTTTTTGTGTTTTTCTTTTTAAGGTTTTCTTATGTTTGAGAGCACGCACACATACATACAGAATCAAGATTTCTAATTACACTTAATGTTTCTCTAAACTATTTTCCATTTATATATATAGAGTTTGCTTTCTATAAGTTTCTTTGTGTTATTTCCATGAAAATACTTGCACATAGATTTTGAAGTTTCCTTCTTCCACTTTTGTCGACTATTTTTGTATTTTTTTTTCGGGCTTTTGTTAATTTGTAATTTTGAAAATTACCGCGTGAATCAAATATATAACCAATTATATTAAATGTGAAGACATACAGAGATTAAAGCTTAACGTAAAGTATATAGAATTCAATGCACTGAAGACGGAGAGTTAATCCTGTTTTTTTCTCGTATTTTTAGAAATGAATATCTTCTGAGAAGAAGAATTAAGAAAAGGGGAAATCGTTTCGCTTATAAACTTAATAAAAATAATCAACAAATAAGAACGGTTTAGGCTTAAATAGTTACACTTTGTTTGTATGATATAAATGATAAAAAATAGTATTTAAAAATAATGAAAACTGGTCTAGAACTCAAGGGGTTTCTTCTCTTGTCTACTCACACTCCTCCTCCACTCACTACCCTCGCTGGCTCCCGCTTAGATCTTGCGTCCGCGCTTGCTCTCCAGCTGCGGCTTCTCCGGATGGTGCTTGCGGACATGCACTCCGAGATTGCCCCGCTGCTTGGCCTTGTAGGTGCAGTACGGACAGGGATGACACGGCTCCTTGCCACCGCACTCGACGTTCTCGTGGCGTCGCAGCGTTGACTTCCAGCGATACTTCTTGCCGCAATGACGGCACACATACCGCGACTCGGGATCATCGCAGGGACCCAGCGAGGAGTCGCTCAGCGACAGTTCGTAGGTCATGCCCGAGGGATCGTTGCCCGACTCAGACTCCTCCTTCATGGGCCGCGTGGTGAGGATGGTGTAGCTCTTGCTCGAGTCGTGCACGCCCATCTCCTCGGGTGTGATCGTCTCCACGCCATCGTCGTCCTGCAGCTCGATGCTCTCATGATGATGGTGGTGGTGGTGCTGCTGCTGCTGATCGCTGGTCTGGACCACAGTCTGGATGTGGTGCGTCTGCAGCTGTGTGGTATGAATGTGATGCGTCTGCTGCTGCTCGTGCTCCTCGTGCTCGTGGTGGTGCACCGTCTGCAGCTCCTGCGGATCGTGCTCGATGGTGGTTATGTGCGTCTCCCCGCCCGAGGTCTGCATATGCTCCGTAATCTCTGAGGGCGCAAATCCAATGCCAATCTTGGTGCCATCGGGCAGCTCGATGTCATCGATCTCGGCATACTTCACCAGATCGCTGATGATCGCCGCCGAGGCATTCGGATTGTTTAGATCGATCTCGCTAATCTCATACTTGGTGCCGTCGGCCAGCTCGTGGTGCTGATGCTGGATGGGCTCGTGGGTCTCCACAATCTGCAGATTCTGCACAGTGGGTCCGCCGATGATCTTGCCACGCGAATACCGGATCCGTGAGGCGGCAATGGGCTTGGCATCGGTCAGCTGCACATTCCGTAGACCGACCAGGTTGATCGTCTGGCCCGGGTGCGTTGTGATTATGCTTTGTACTTGGGTGTGCTGCGTCGGCTGGGTCGTCTGTAGGTGGTGATGGTGCTGCTGTGACGTGTGCGGCACCTCCTCGATGTGGATCGTCTGGTGGTGGTGCTGCTGATGGTGCTGCTGCTCCTGGTGGTGCGTCTCCTGTGGCACATGCTGGATAATGTGATGCGGATGTATGATTGTCGCCGAGCTGGTGTGCGCATGTTGATGTGTGGCAATCGATGTGGTGGCCGGTATTATCTTCTTAATGTTGATTAGTTCTGTAAGATTTTAGGAAAAAGCAGGGTATTATTATTAGTAAGGAAGGAAATGCCAAAATCCTTGAAATATGCTCTTTAAAAATAAATAACTATGACTGTTGCCATATTAACTAGCATTTTTTAGCATCTAATTATTTAAAGGTTTATTTATTAAAGTTGATCCATGTTCACACATGAACACGTATGTATGTACATATATATGTATGTATATATCCAAAACTATACAGCCCTGCGAGGGATCTCATCATATCTTTAAATATAGCGGCCAAATGGGCCTAACACAAATCCCTACACATAGTGGCCAC
>JAEIIF010003252.1:0-13385 GCA_018874455.1 Drosophila trapezifrons
GTCTCCTCAGGGAGCCTGAATCACATCATGCCGCTCATATCAATGGGTCCTGAGCCTAAGCATCGTCGCCCTGTTGTCGCGCCTGTCCATTTCTCTTTTTCAGAACAAACCTTCACGACACAAAATAAATTTTGACTGAGAAAAACAGCTATTGTTCGGTTTTTTCTTTATCTCCATCAACATGCTCCTTCACAGTTGGCTTCCCATCTTTCGCAAGCTTTTCTGCACGCAGAACGGAAATTTTCTGAATAATCTGTTTCTTTACTTTGGACAGTGCTGCGACAAGAATCCGGTCCATGCCCGTCCTTCGCAGGATAAGCCGCATATGCAGGGGCAGATGATCAATGACAATATTGGCTATTTTCGCAATGATCAGTTCGTCCGCGATAATTTCAAAGGCCGCCGAGCCAGCAATTTTCGAAATCGCCGCTTCAATGTAGGGCCAATATTTTCTGATGATCGCAGCCTCTTTAAGGGACAGGGTTTTATTCCTGAACCAGGCAGCATTTCCTCTAACATCCGTGATTTTCCTTAAAGAGGCTGAAACCTTTACGCGAACCCGTTTGCTTCCATCTTTTTCTTTGGGATATAGCGACACATCACTCTCCGTGTCTGTCTGGTCGGCAGGACGAACTTCCCGTTCTTCGGAGATCATAAAATTTTTCCATTTTCCAAAGCATTTTCATGAAATACTGCCCCTGCGTAATAGTCAGATCCTGTTATGAGCAAAACAACTTCATTCACCATCCAAAGCCGCAGACAAAAAAAGAGGAGCCTAGGCTCCTCTTTTCGGCAGTTTCATACGGACAGGCAGTATCAGCTGTGTGTCTGCTGATGAACAATCGCGTCGCGGATATCCTGCAGCAGGAGTTCGCTTTTGGTCGGTGCAGGCGGAGCGGCTGGCTCTTCAGCCTGCTTCGTGTGCAGCTTGGACAGAAGGCGCACCATCCAGAAGATGACAATGGCGACGATCAGGAACTGGATAACAGCGTTGATGAAGACACCGTAGTTGAGTGTGACCGCACCAGCTTTCTGCGCTGCATCCAGTGTCGGCTCGACAGGACCTTTAAGCGTCACGAACAGATTGCTGAAATCAATGCCGCCTGTGGCCAGACCAAGCACCGGGTTGAACACGTCCTTGACGAGACTGTTCACAATCGCCGTAAAGGCTGCACCGATGATGACACCCACGGCCATATCAACGACATTGCCCCGCATAATAAATGCTTTGAAGTCATTGACCCAACCGGGTGTATGCACAGCAAGTTTCTTGTCTGCCATGAGATCCTCTAAAAAATTATGTAGCCTGTCTTACCGACTGTCTGCGTAGATTTACAACAATAGATTAACCTTATGGCAACAAATAGGCTAGGGAATTGGTTTTGGAGCACATCAAGTAAAAAATCCATTAAAGAGCTTTCAGGCTGAGTAGCCTCGACCGTGCGCAGAAATTGCCAGTTTTCCCCGCTTTCTTCGTTGCCATCCCTGCCTGATCCGCCTATACGTGCGCGATCCACTCCCGGTCGGCATCGGGAACTTTTTCTTAGAGAGCGTTGAAATGAAACAGAACATTCACCCCGACTATCACGAGGTCAACATCATCATGACCGACGGCACCGAATACAAAACGTATTCGTGCATGGGTTCCGCTGGTGATACCCTGCGTCTTGATATCGATCCGAAGTCTCATCCGGCATGGACAGGTGTCCAGCGCATGATCGACAGCGGAGGTCAGGTGGCCAAGTTCAACAAGCGCTTTGCTGGCATTGGCAAGCGCGCCTCCTGAGAAAAGGATAACCGTGAAAAGAACTTTTCTTTTCACGGACAAGCCGGAAAAACCCTGCACCGTAGCCCGGTCGCAGGGTTTTTCTTTTTCGACTGAACGTCTGGGCTGTCGTCCTGTCAGGCCCGGTCGACGATTTTCGCTTGACCCCATCGCAAGCGGCGGCCATTACCGTACATAACAGCGCGCCGGCAGGCACGCAGGGACGGGCCGGCGAGGTCCTCGCCCGTACAAACCGATCCCGGTGCCTGCGTGAGCGCCAAGAGACCACGCAGCAACAGGATCGATGATGAGCACGCTTCCTCTTATGCCCAAAGCGACGGCCGTCTGGCTGATCGAAAAGACGGCTCTGACCTTCACGCAGGTTGCTGAATTCTGCGGCATGCATCCTCTGGAAGTGCAGGCCATCGCTGATGGTGAAGTTGCGCAGGGAATCGTCGGATATGACCCGGTCGCCAACCGTCAGGTCACAGCGGAAGAAATCAGCCGGTGTGAGGCGGATCCGAACGCAAAACTGAAAATTCTTTCGACGGTCAATCCTGTGAAGCGTCGCGCCAAAGGCGCGCGTTACACACCTGTCGCCCGCCGCAATGACCGCCCGGACGGTATCGCTTTTCTTCTGCGCAACTTCCCGCAGATTCAGGATCAGCAGATCGCCAAGCTGCTCGGCACAACCAAGGACACCATCGCCAAGGTTCGTGACCGCCAGCACTGGAACAGCCAGAACATCAAGCCACGTGACCCGGTGACACTCGGCCTGTGCAGCCAGATGGATCTCAACGCTGCCGTCGCGGCCGCCAATGAACGTCTGACGCGTGAAGGGCAGGAAGTGCCCCAGCCCATGCCGATCGAAAGCGAAGACTGAGAAATATCGCAGGCTGCGTCTGACTTCACGGACGCAGCCTGCCGCAAGTCATCACGTCAGGACATGGCCCTGACACGATCCATTTCCTCCTTGAGCGTGAGTTTCTGCAATTTAAGGCGCATCAGTACATGCTGATCCGGCATGGGGCGATGTCCTTCGTCGTGGATTTTTGCATCGAGGACAGAGTGCCGACGGCTGAGGCTCTCAAGGCGTGACTGCTTGCTCATTGTTTCACTCTCCGATTGGATAGTTGCAACACGTCGATGCTAGCGCTGTCTGTCACCAATCTGACATGAAAAATTGCTCATGTTGCGCAGTTTATTTTTATCCTGATCCGCATTCTTCCCTCGGAAGAAGATTCTGGCCTCTGGTGTAAGACAATCCGTTGGCTTAACGTGACAAAGATCAGGGCTGATGGTCTCACGGATGTGTAAAGCGGGTGTTCGTGATGAATATCACTGGACGAGAATGCCGGAGGTGCGATGCTGAGTGATCGGGAAAGTATGCTGCGCAGACTTCATGAACTGCGGAGCGAACATCGTGATCTGGATACGGTCATTGACCGTCTGGTTCACGAACCGATGGATCATCTCCAGCTTCAGAGGCTGAAGAAACGCAAACTCCTCCTCAAGGATGAGATTGCGTGGATCGAGAGTCATCTTATTCCGGATAACATTGCGTAACAGCAATGGTCTGATCAGGTTCCGAGATTTGAGAGATCATGGATAATATTGAAAACCAGCCCGAAGCGGCAGCGGATGATGCTGTAAAGCAGGAATCGGAAGCGCCGCGCGTCGGAATCATCATGGGAAGCCAGTCGGACTGGGAAACCATGCAGCATGCCACGCTGACTCTGGATGCTCTGGAAGTTCCGTATGAGACAAAGATCGTCTCGGCGCACCGGACTCCTGACCGTCTGGCGGAATATGCCCGCACGGCCACAGACCGTGGTCTGTCAGTCATCATTGCCGGAGCAGGCGGCGCTGCCCATCTGCCGGGCATGTGTGCTGCGTGGACACGACTGCCGGTTCTGGGAGTGCCCGTTGAATCCAGGACGCTGAAAGGCATGGACAGCCTGCTTTCCATTGTCCAGATGCCCGGCGGCATACCGGTCGGCACTCTGGCGATCGGCAAGGCGGGGGCCATCAACGCCGCCCTGCTCGCCTCCTCCATCCTCGCCATCTCGGATGCGGAACTCGCAGCCCGGCTCGATACATGGCGCGCCCTTCAGACTGCCTCGGTACGCGATGAACCTGAACAGTAAGAACGACTTTCTGCCTCCCAACTCGGTTCTCGGTATTGTGGGTGGCGGCCAACTCGGCCGCATGTCCGCCATGGCCGCCGCCCGCCTCGGTTTCCGTTCGCACATTCTTGCGCAGCGTGAAGATGAGCCGGGGCTTCAGGTCTCTCATGACGCCACCATTGGCTCCTTCAATGACCCGGATGTTCTGAGGCGTTTTGCAGCGGCTGTTGACGTCGTGACGTTCGAGTTTGAGAACGTCTCGGCAAACGGGCTTGATCTGCTGTCAGACCTCAAGCCCGTCCGCCCCTCCGGCGCCATTCTCCGGATCAGTCAGGACCGTGAACAGGAAAAGACCTTCCTCGGTTCCATCGGCATTCCGGTGGCGCCCTGGAAAATTGTTACTGACGCGGCAAGCCTTGCGCACGCCGCCGAAACGGTTGGTTATCCCTTCATCCTGAAAACGACCCGCATGGGTTATGACGGCAAGGGGCAGTTTCGCGTCCATAACGCCGAGCAACTGGACGAGGCTCTGGAAACCCTCTCTCCCAAACCGCTGGTGGCGGAAGGGATGGTCGATTTCGCCATGGAAATCAGCGTCATGGTCGCACGTAGTGTCGATGGTACCACGCGCACATTTTCGGCTACTGAAAACCGCCATGTCTCCGGGATTCTGGACCTCAGCCTCGCGCCCGCCCGTATCAGCGAGGAACTGGCAGTCGAGGCGGGCAAAATCGCCTGTCGTATTGCGGAAGGTCTGGATCTCATCGGAATTCTGGGCGTCGAGATGTTTGTTGGCCGCAAGGGAGAACTGCTCGTCAACGAAATCGCCCCTCGCCCCCATAATTCCGGCCACTGGACAATGGATGCCTGTCCCTGTGACCAGTTTGAGATGCACGTGCGCGCTGTGACAGGGCTACCCTTGCCGGAACCTGTGCGGCACTCGGATGCGGTCATGAAAAATCTTGTGGGACCGGATGACATGGATTTGTGGCCTGAAATCGTCGGAACGCAGGGCCTGATTCCGCATCTTTACGGCAAACGGGAAGCGCGGCCCGGTCGCAAGATGGGCCACGTCAATGTGCTTTTCCCTCATGGCTCCCTGCCGGGAGAATTCGGTGTGCGGGCTGCACTGGGGCCGTTGGCCAGTTCCGCAGAATAGTTTTCTACTCCGGGCAACAATCGTTTTTCAGGAAAAGGTTGCCCGGATACTGTCAGTCGACAAAATCGGTCCACTACAAAACAGAAGCACTCAGCTCCTGAAAGAACGTGCGGCTTCTAACTCCCCGCATCCAGATAGACCGGCAGCACATCCGCAGGGCTACCATCCATCACGATTTTCCCCTGCTCCATCCAGAGCACGCGCGTGCACCATTTCTCGACAATGGATGGCATATGGCTGGAAATAACCAGAATTTCAGCGCCTTCGACCAATCCTGCGATCCGTCCTTCCGCACGCTGTATGAACGTGGCGTCTCCCGCCATGAACCATTCATCCATGATCAGGATTTCCGGCATGATCGCTGTCGCCAGTCCGAAGGCCAGACGCAGACTCATGCCTGAGCTGTAGGTCTTCAGCGGAAGATCCATGAAAGCGCCCAGATCGGCGAAGGTCTCCACATCCTGCTCGACCTCCCGGATGGCCTTGTCGGACAATCCGAAAAACAGTCCCCGCAGGCGAATATTCTCCCGCCCCGAAAGCTCCGGGTCCATGCCGAGAGACGTATCCAGCAGCGTCCCTACCCGCCCCTGCACAAGCACACGTCCTTCAACAGGCTCATAAATCCCGCTCAGCGCCCGCAGGAGCGTTGTCTTGCCCGCTCCGTTCCGTCCGATCAGCCCAAGACGCTCGCCGGGCTTCAGGGAGAAATTGATGTCGGCCAGAGCCTGCACCATGATCCGGTTGCGATCGTCACGGGAGAAGCGGCTCGAAGGCGTTTTGCCCTTCAGAGCGCCCTTCATGGTCTTTTTCAGACTGCGTGCATCGCCGTGATAGAGCGGAAAGGAGATGGACAGGTTCGAAACGTCAATTCCAGCCATATCGTCTACACCCAGTAAGCCAGACGACCGCGCAGGCGGGCGAACAACAGAAAGGAAACACACCAGAGAACAACACTGTAGGCTACGGCCATCAGCCAGATCGACGGCCTTACCGGTGTGCCCATGAATGGTCCGCGCACGATCTCAATCAGCGGATAACAGGGGTCGAGCAGCATGTACTGCCGCCCCATATAAATAAGATCGGGTTTCCAGAGGATCGGCGTCACAAAAAACAGGATCTGCAGGACGTTGGCGGCAATTGGCGGCATGTCCCGGAAGCGCGCGCCCAGCACGCCCAGCAGCAGAGTGAGCGCATAGAGATCAGCAAACCACAGCAACACACCTGTGGGCAGCGACCAGTTGAGCGTCGGCACGACACCAAAGACAGCGAACAGCACCACAATGACACCGACACTGTGCAGAAAAGTCAGAAAATTCCTGACCATCACCCGCATGATATGCACCGTGAACGGCATTCTGATCGAGTGGATCAGATTGACGGTGCTGGTAAATGCGCAGCATCCATCCGTAACGATTCCGCTCAGATACGCCCATAGCACAAGAGAAAAGCACAGGAACGGCAGGTAAGCCTTGAGGTCCGTATGCAGAAGCGTGGCGTAGAGCACGCCCATGGCCGCAACAAGAATGGCTGTGGAAATGGTGACCCAGAATGGCCCCAGCAACGAGCCGCGATACCGCATTTTTATATCAAGCCAGCCCAGCGTCCAGCCGAGGCGGAACAGCCGGAGACTGCCGAGCAGATCGCTCAGCGCGTGAACGATGCGGGCGGTTCCGCGCTCAGGCCGCAGATCCATGACCGGCACGTCACCACGCGCCGCAAGTTCTGCTGCAACATGAGGCTCGTCCGTGATGGGCTCTGCAGGCCCTATCGGTTCTGACGTCACGGGAGGCTTCCTCCCGTCGTCCGGCCGTTCTGTGCTGTTCATGCCTGCGCGATAGACAACCCCGCAAAGAAGCGCAAGGTCAGGAACTTCGAGCAGCTTCCTCTGCTTGCCGCGCCAGAGTGAAGACGCCTGTGCTGGCCTGCGCCCCCAACCCGCTGATTGCGTCCAGACTGAACCATCCCGCCTCAAGAGCATCATCAGCGGCGACGGGCTCCGGTGTAACCAGAGAGTGTTTCAGATCGCACCGCACTGCGACAATGACATAGTGGAACAGCAGACAATCGTTCCCATCCAGATGGATCGAATCAAATGCCGTCAGCACACTCATTCCCTTGGCGCTGACACCGGTTTCTTCCAGAAGCTCACGACTGGCTGCGGTCAGAAGAGTCTCACCCGGCTCGATACGCCCGCCGGGGAACCCCCACAGGCCCGCATCGGGAGGATTGGCGCGCCGGACCAGCAGAAACCGTCCGTCGGTGGGATTGCGACAGACGGCGAGCACCGCGCCTCGCGGTTCAGGTGGCGGGCTTGATATCATCGAGCCGATCCAGTTCGCGCAGTCCCGGAAAAAGACGCATCCACAAGCCCGTCACCACCAGCGTGCCGATGCCGCCGATCACCACGGCGGGCACTGCGCCCACACAGGCCGCCAGCATACCGCTCTCGAACTCGCCAAGCTGATTGGAGGAGCCGATGAACAGCATGTTCACCGCAGAGACGCGCCCGCGCATTTCATCGGGGGTGCCAAGCTGAATCAGCGCGCCCCGCACCATCACGCTGATCACATCCGCAGCGCCCAGCACCATCAGGGCCAGAATGGAGAGCGGGATCGAGCGGGACACGCCGAAAACAATCGTCGCCAACCCGAATATGGCCACCGACAGGAACATGATCTTTCCGGCGTTCTTCCGGATGGGCCAGCGCGTCATGATGACCGCCATCAGAACGGCTCCCATGGCGGGACCGGCTCTGAGCAGGCCAAGCGCTATAGGTCCGGCATGCAGGATGTCGTCGGCATAGACCGGTAGAAGCGCCGTCGCGCCGCCAAGCAGCACAGCGAAAAGATCCAGCGAGATGGCGCCAAGCATGGGCCGCTGTCTGCGCAGGAAGGCGATGCCCCCCATCACGGATTCCAGCGTGATCGGCTGACGCCGACGCTCCGGAAAGCGCATGGTAATTGATGCTGTCGCCAGAGCCGACGACGCAAAGCCGATGCAGCACAATGCATAGCAAGTATCAGCGCCAAAGCCGTATAGCACGCCGCCCAGAGAAGGACCGGCGATGCAGGCCACCTGAAACAGCGATGACGATAAGGCCGCCGCCCGTGGAAACAGCGAAGCCGGAACAATGGCGGGAAGAAATGTCTGTTGTGCAGGCATCTCGAAGGCGCGGCAGGCGCCGAACAGCGCCACCAGCAGATAGAGCGCCCACGGTCCGATCAGATGCTGCCATGAAGCAATCGCCATACCGCACGCAGCGAGCGCCTCAACCACCTGACAGGTGATCACGATCCGGCGGCGATTGAACTGATCCGCCACATGTCCTGCAGGCAGTGTCAGCAGCATCATGGGCAGAAACTGGGCCAGCCCCACAAACCCCAGCGAGGCTGAACTGTGCGTCAGGGAATAGATCTGCCAGGCGACCGCAACCGCCTGCACCTGCGAGGAGAAGGCGGAGAGATTGCGACCGACCAGACAGCTGATCAGTCCCGGTTGCCGTAACAGAGTGGGGTCGGGAGATGGAGGAACGGTGGTTTCAGTCGCTGACATGAAGCTGTCTCTAGCAGGTGATTATTCCGCTGACACCACCCTGCTGGTCACGTTGCCAAGACGGGTTGCTGGAGGCAATACAATCGTTACGCCGCCATAAGCCTTTAACGAGCCAGCGGCGCACAGACTGAGATCAATGGAGACGCGGTGCGATGGCGACGACTTATGCAACAGTGACCTGGGACCAGCTTCACCGTGATGCCCGCACTCTGGCGGAAACCCTGATGTCGAAAGAGCCGTTCAAGGGCATTGTCGCCATTACCCGGGGCGGTCTGATTCCTGCCGCCATCCTCGCCCGGGAACTCGACTGCCGTCTGATCGAGTCAATTTCCGTTGTTACCTATGATGAAGAATCAAAAGGCACTCCAAAAATAATCAAGGATCCGCAGGCTGCCGGAGACGGCGAAGGTTTTCTTGTGGTGGATGATCTGGTCGATTCCGGCATTACCGCGCGCGTCGTCCGTGAGCGTCTCCCGAAAGCGCTGTTCGCCTGTCTCTACGCCAAACCGACGGGCAAGCCTCTGACCGATCTGTTCGTCATGGAAGTGCCGCAGGACACGTGGGTGCTCTTTCCGTGGGATACGGCTCCCCTGTTCATCGCGCCTCTCGCCAAAAAAGCGACGAACGGGAACTGAAGCCTCATGACCGCGTCCCTGCCCGCTACGGAAAACGCTGATCCGGCTTTTCTGGATTACGACACATGGCCTGTCGCGACACAGCTGACGGCGCTCTGGCAATCCCAGCTTGCAGCGGCAGCGGTCGTGTCATCTGCCCTGCCCGCTCTGACCGCGGCGGTTGAAAGCGCCCTGCCCCGTCTGAAAGCTGGCGGACGTCTGGTTTATGCCGGAGCGGGCAGTTCCGGGCGTCTGGCCGCGCAGGACGGAGCGGAACTCGAGCCGACCTATAACTGGCCGCCAGAGCGGATGTGCCTTCTCATAGCAGGAGGCCGGGAGGCTCTGCTCAACGCTGTCGAAAATGCTGAAGATGATGCGTCGGCGGGCTGTGTTGAAATCGAGGCACTTCAGTTGACCGCCAATGATGTCGTGGTCGGGATCGCGGCAAGCGGGAAGACGCCCTACACCGTCGCCTGTATCAAAGCGGCCCGCAATGCGGGCGCCCTGACCGTGGGCATTGCCAATGTGCCGGAGACGGCTCTCCTGCTTGCTGCAGAACATGCTGTTTTCGTTGGCACCGGAGCCGAGCCGATTGCAGGTTCAACACGCATGAAGGCTGGAACGGCGCAGAAGATTGTTCTCAATCTGCTGTCAACTTCTCTCATGACCGGTCTGGGGCGCGTTTACAGGGCGCGGATGGTGGATATGCGGAGCCGCAACGCCAAATTGCGTGAACGTGCTGTCCGCATGGTCATCAACCTCACGGATTGCAGCGAAGAAAACGCCCGAATCGCGCTCGAACAGACAGAAGGCCATGTAAAATCAGCCGTTCTGATGGCGCTTGGAGCCGATAAAAAGGCGGCTGAGACTGCTCTTTCCCAGTCTGACGATAATTTGCGTAACGCTTTGAGCCGATTGGGGCTTGCCAGAACCTCTCTCTGCACATAGGTTCCGCCGCAGGTTCGGGGCGTGGCGCAGCCTGGTAGCGCGCCTGTTTTGGGTACAGGAGGCCCCCGGTTCGAGTCCGGGCGCCCCGACCACTTTTCGACACGGTCTCGTTGAAAGCAACGGAGTGGCGAGTAATGACTGCAAGAATTTACAAACAGCCTAAAAGTGCAGGACAGTCCGGGCTTTACGGTGCCCGCAGCTGGATTTTCGAATACGGCCAGTCCGCCCCCCACCGTCCAACCCCTCTTATGGGATGGACCGGAAGCAGCGATACAAAAGCACAAGTTCGACTGAAGTTTGCAAGTCTCGAAGAAGCCGAGGCTTACGCTCGTCGTCACGCTATCCCATATGCAGTTGAACCGGAGGTCGAGCGTATTCGCGTTCCCAAGGTTTATGCGGATAATTTCGCGGTGAACCGTATCCAGAACTGGACGCACTGAAGTTCTTCAACGGCACTTGTTTTTTCTGCTGGAACAACGGATAAAACGCCTACCGGTCCTCAAGGCGGTTCTGCGCGCCCTTAGCTCAGTTGGATAGAGCAACAGCCTTCTAAGCTGTGGGTCAATGGTTCGAATCCATTAGGGCGCGCCAATTTTTTATTACAAATCAATAACTTGAGTGGTTTTATGTTCTATTCATTTTAGGGACATATCCACTTTCGACGCCTAGCATAGTTCTACTCACAAGATTTCCCCACCAAAGGAAATCCAGAACTTAGGTATGTCTGAAAACCTGAAAAAGCACAGTGCTAACACATTTGGCAAGCTACAGCTGTACAGCTGTTCAGTCATTCAGTTTGTTTATGCCTACTCGCACCCGGAACTGGCCCATGCGGTTTTCACTTCCCGGTCATGGTCAGATAAGAATCAGTTTAAAAACACCAGACAAGGACAAGGCAACGGTCCTTGCACATCGCACCTATTGGGAAGCGGTAAACCTTACTGACTCAGGCCAATCGGTAAGGAACAAAATGACTGACCTGTTAATCCGTGATTGGCTGAATCTGCCGCGTTTAGGTGTACCACATCAAAAAATATCAACGCGGTTGCTTATTATGAACCGATATTTTGGTGGTTTCATAGGTAACCAACCTATCACTGACAAGACGATGACCGCCTATCAGATATGGCGAAATAATTACTGGATAACTGGGGCGGACAAAGGATCTTTCTGGAATACCAGCGCGAAAGACCAGCACACGGCCGGATTAAGTCGCCACAGATTGTCCGCTCATCCATCGCTGTTTTCGTGTGAAAAGCATCTAGGCCTTCCAAGCAAGCACATGAGCAGACAACGCGGCGCAGGAGATAGGTTCAAGTTAAAGTTTTCATACAGAAATTAAACTAGAAATATAAATCTTTTACCTATGGAATTTTTAAATAGAATAAAGCAATTAATTTAATAAAAAATATATCAATAATTGTTTTCCTGTTCGCTATTATTTTTTTAATTGTATTAGCATTATTCCTGATAATATCTGGGGGAATTGGACTGACATCTGCGTTTATGTTGTCATTTAACGATGGCCGAACAGAGATTGTTCGAGCGATCAGTTATGTCGTGATTTCCATAGCTGTTTTTGATGTTGCTAAATATTTCATTGAAGAAGAGGTCCTGCGTCCCAAAGGAAAGTAATCCCAGTCTGAAGCACGGGATAGTTTTACGAAATTCATGACGACGATCATTATTGCAGTGTTTATTGAAGGACTTGTCGGTTTTTTCGAAAGAAGTGGTGAGCAACCGAAAGATATTCTCTATCCAGCGGCACTCCTGGTTGTAGCCACAGGTATGGTGGCGGCATTGGGGATTTACCAAAAGTTCAGCGTAAATGCCGAGCGGGAGAAAAAAGAAAAAGGATTGATCAACTAAGGAACAGTCCCAGGGCGACCTTGAGGCGATTTACAACAACTCGTCTATGGAAGGCTTCCTGAATCACGCCTCTTGTGGCCGATCAATTCACTCCAATTCTCACTGCGGATTAGAATGGGATATGGACCATTCTAAAAAGACTCAATTCTGATTATTTCCAATCAGTCTCAAGGAAACATCGCTCATAATAGAACTGAATATGGAGGTAATCGCAGTTTGAATGGCCGGACCGTCATCAGCCTCGAAGAAATCCTCATCGGCCGATGCGCAGGCCTGCATGGCTCCCTGCATTGAGCCTGCCCCCGTCCCCAATAGCGGATTTATCAGAGAGTCATTGATTGAATAATATGTTGCCCAGACAGAAAATAATCTTATCCCACTTTGTTTTATATTCTGACACGCTGCACTGTAATCGACATTTACAACACGATAGCGCGTGTTCGGATCCTCATATATGTTGGTATACCCATCCCACACATCCTGAGCGCCATCAGAAAGAAAAACAACATATGTCTTTCGTTTTGATGACGATGACCCGTCCCCTATATTTGTAATAAGAGAAAGGGATTTGTTCAGATAATCAGATGTATTTGTATATCCATAGTTGTAATCCTTGAAATCATAAGGCGCGGATCCACTGTTATTTGCATTCGACCATTGGGTAGCATTTTCAATATCGATAGATGATGCAGCATTCATTGCTGCGGTCATGTCTGATGTTGAACTAAGAATCTGATTGAAATTTGTGCCTATCGTATTGATTGAAACTGTAATTTTATCAGGATATTTTGAAGAATATTCAGACATGTTTTCCATAAATTCTTCAAGGGCTTGATTAACGTAGTCTATTTTGAGATTTATGCCCTGCTGCTTTGCGTAGGCACGCATATCACAAGGCCATTGTCTTGAAGATGATTTACGTGCGCCAGTAGCGTAACAGGACTCGGTAGAAACCCCGTAACCATTCGGATCATGGCAGGCAAATACGCATTGACTGCTTCCATTCTCCAAAGTGGATATAGCTGTGGGATCTCCTCCAATTGCCATGGAATTGGATATATCCACTACAAAAACAATCTGAAAATAAGACTCCCCTTCATCCATCGCCGCTGTGGATTTGACTGTTATTGGCCCACTTGAATAGTTAAGTATATTTGAAATCAACAGTCTGGGCGTATAAGAAAGAGAAACCGAGACCGCTCCTGAAACGGAGGATGCAGGAATATACTGAACTGTAACGGCTGGAACAGGCGAAATGCCGGCAGTCTGAGCATTCTGCATAACAGACTGTAGGGCCGTGGTTTCGGCAATCTGCTGAGCTGTCGTTTCTGCGCTACTGTCATTCAAATGAC
>JAEIIF010003253.1:0-13736 GCA_018874455.1 Drosophila trapezifrons
ACTAAACGCCTCCTAGTGGAATATCTCCAAACTAAGTTACCAGATGTTTTTAAAACGATATAAACAGCCAATTTTTTCTTGGAAAATATATATTTTTGAATTTAGGGGAAACCTGGATTATTTAGGCGTAAATCTCGACTGTTTGGGATTTTTTATGAGGAAAGCAAAATTTGTATCTGGCAACACTGTCATATCCAAAAGTTGAATCGTCGTTGAAAGAACCCAGTTTCTATTTGCGGTTAAAAAATCAAATAAAAATGTTTAAATTGGTCCGCCAGCTCCTGCCGCAGCAGCGGGTCCTTGCCAATTCCCTGCGCCTGACGCGGCTAATCTCCACCAGCGACGAGGTCAACTCGGAGCCCATTATCAAGTCGATGGACACGATTGGCGGCCTGCCCACCGAACTGGTCAACGAACAGAAGCTGAAGAAGACGAGCAGGTACACTTATCTACCGGTTTTTGGGAGCACTTGACCTTTGTTTGTTTGTTTTGTTTACGTTTCGACCGGTATGGGCCATTAATCGAATGCCTGATTTGGGCGTGATTTCTGGCAAGGAATCTCGTCGAACTTCGGGGTTTCTCGCTTCTCGAGGGGGGAGAAAGTTTGTACCTACTTATGCAGTCACGTAGGCCAGCAGTATACATACACATGTGTGTGTGTGCGTTAGTAGTTCTGCATTCTATTGTCTTGGCTTTGTTTTGTTTCATTTTCTCCACACAGAACCTTATCGACGCTCCAAAATCACTCTGTTCCCATTGCCGCCCGCGTCACGGTGTCGAAAGATGAAAGCCGCGACTTTATGGCCGTGTTCCCAGGTTAGCTGGCGTTTCGTTTTGTTTATTTCAATTATCATGCTAATACTAATGCTAATTCTCTGATGCGTTGTTTGCAGATCTTGTGCGTGACATCACCACCGTGACGAAGACCTACAACTGCAACGATGCTGCCAAGTGGTTCGCTCAGGTCCTCCAATACAATGTGCCCAGGGGCAAGAAGAACCGTGGCATCCTCACCGTTCTGACCTACAAGAATCTGGTGCCGGCACAGGATCTCACACCGGAGAACATAAAGCTGGCCCAGTATCTGGGCTGGTGTGTGGAAATGGTGAGCATTTTGTAAGGCAAATGTGCTTCTTACACTACTAACTCCCTGGCTCCTTGCAGCTCCAGAGCTTCTTCATCATCTCCGACGATGTGATGGACAACAGCACCACCAGGCGCGGCCAGCCTTGCTGGCACCAGGTCGAGAATGTTGGCCTGACCGCCATCAATGATGCTCTGATGATCGAGAACGCCATGTATGCCATACTGAAGATGCACTTCAGCCATTTGGACTGCTATGTGGCCCTGATGGAGCTCTTCCACGAAATCACCTACATCACCACCTGCGGCCAGTCGCTGGATCAGCTCAACTCGAACCGAAGTGTCTCAGATTTCACCATGGAAAACTACAAAGCGATTGTCGAGAACAAGACAGCCTACTACTCCTTCTACCTACCCTTCGCCATCGCTTTACACTTGGCTGGGTAAGTTGCAATACTTGTATTTCCTCTGCCTACATAGCGCTAATTCTCCGATCTATTGTCTAGCTACAAGGACGCTGAAGCCTTCCGGCAGTCAAAGACTATACTGCTCGAAATGGGCAACTTCTTCCAGGTACAAGACGACTTTCTCGATTGTTTCGGCAATCCGGAAGTGACGGGCAAAATTGGTACCGACATTCAGGACAACAAGTGCTCTTGGCTGGCAGTGGTGGCCATGCAGCGAGCCAATGTCGAGCAGAAACAGATTATGATCGATTGCTATGGAAAAGAGGGTAATGTCACCTTAAATAATTGTGTTTATAAATGCCTAAACTAACTTAATTCCCTTACAGACCCCGCTAAGGTAGACAGAGTCAAGGAGCTGTACAAGGAGCTCGGACTACCATCCACATATGCCACCTTTGAGGAGGAATCCTACAACATGATCAAAACACACATACAACAGACCTCGCGTGGGGTGCCACATCAAACCTTCCTGCAAATCCTCAACAAAATCTACCAACGTGACTCCTAAATTAATCGTTTTTTAAATTTATATTGTAGTTTTTAGCATTTATATGGATGAACTGTTAGCATGGGCTCAGCAATTACAACCGAAGTGAAATTTTAACTATACATACACACACTTTTCTTCTTAGCTTAATCGTCTGTGAAATCGAAAGGCGCAAAGGCCTTTCGAAAGTCATCTACATACGCAACTTCCTCGTCTCTTTCGAGCAAGCACTCCTTCCAGTTGACCTTCTCATCGCAGTTCAGTAGATTCTCCGAGCAGAAAACGTCCCTGGAAAGATAAGGAGGTGGATTAATCAATCAGTTCCGAGCAATAGGTCGAGTTTGCCAACGCACCTGGCAAAATGAATAGGAAAATGTTTCATCTGGCGCGTTATAAGCGTGCTGTCGTCGGGCAACTCGGCGAGGAAATATGGCCCCATTTCTGGTAGCATTTTCACCGAATCCAATGCCGGCAGTGTCTCAAATTCCAGATTGAATTCCTCTGCCTTGTCCTCAAAACTATGCTTTATCTTCCACGCGTAGCCCTCCTCGAAGGCCAGCACATTGATCTGCAGGTGAACGGACATGTAATGGCGCTCCGTGAAGCACACTACTTGACCGAGGGACTTGAAAAACTTTCGCAGGGCTGCCTTGAACTTATCCAGCTCCTCCCAGTCCTCGGGACTGAGTTGCGCGGCGCAGGGCACATGCTTGGTGGACAATATCATGACATGATGCTTGTTTATGGGTCCCTTGGCCAAGGCCACATAGAAATGCTCGCCCACGGTGATAATGAGATGCTTCTCCACATCGGGCGAGGACAAACAGAACCAGCACTTTTCTGAAATTAATAGAAATATTTATAGATTTCGGTTAGAACCAACTTCTCCATACAAACCTTGATCGATTTGTGGTATCCGCGGACGTTTATCTCTTCTGTTTTTATCTCCGCCCTGCCGCTTGCGATTGCCACCCTCCATGTCGTAGAAGTACTGCCGATTTTCGGACTGAAGAATAAAATCTATTAAGAACTATTTGAAGATTACAGATAATGCCAAGACTACCCACCGATTCATTCTTGCTGACAGCGCCGCCCAGATCCAAGCCTATGAAAGGACAAGGTATTTCATTGGTTGTCTTCTGCACCAAGTCCAGTAATCGTGATTTATCCACGGGCTTCAGGCTTAGCGCGTAAATGTATTTGGCTTTATTGGCATTGCCCACATCGGCCAAGGATATAAAGCGAGTGCATAGCTCGAATTGTGTGGTCTCGTCCTTGGGCATCCGGAATGGCGCACACTCGTAGTGGGTGCCATTAATGGCGCAGAAGTGATAACGCGGCTTGATCTCCCTGCAGAGAAACGACACCAACTTGGAGGCTGTGGCCTGAAGGGGATTCATTGGATTAGACATACATTATAGTTAAAATGAGGAACATACGTTCTCGTTTTCCTGCATGCCGTATGGCCACTGCGACGTGAGCAGCACATCCACTCCTCTGTACTCCGTGGAGCTGTTCTTTGCAACCAGACAGGAGTTCCGCACGGCTAGAACATCGGCTTTGGTGAACTCGTGATCAGAGTCAGCGGATTCCGCAGCTTCAAAGCCACTTAGGTAAGCGATTTTCACGCCACTGCTCAGCGTGTAGACCCCACGCCGGCCGAGGTATGTGAGATTTGTGCAGATTTCACCATCCGCCAGATCGGCAAAGTATTTCGCGTGCTCCTTCTTGTTGGGACCAAGGACATAAGTGGGAACGGTGACTGGAGATATGAAGACCTTGTAGAGAGTGAAATATAACCATAAATATATGTACTTACTATGCTTAAAACCATTTTTGTAAGCAATCAGTTCCTCGTTTTGCTTATCGTCGCCGAAAAAGTCGCCCACACAACACAGGATCTCAAAAGGTCCCGCCTTTTTGTTGACCTGCTCCACGCGCTGGAACAGTTGCTTGAATCTTCCCCGCACATCGCCCACAACTAAGCTAGTGACAAATAATAGTATTATTAACTTTAAATAACATTTTTAATTTGTGTTTATAACTTACATTTTTGTGCCCGCGTCCATGTTATCGATAACTGTTTAATCGATTCTTCTGCAGCCACGCTCATCGCGGATCGGTACTGCCAACCGATTTTAGGTAATGGGCGCCAGGTTTCAAACTTTCAACTACAACTACGGTTAAAAGTTGTATTACATTTTCTATACTTAGTTAATTAGTTAACAAGTAACCACGCTCTTTAAACCAAATTCTAATATAATTATCGCAGTTACGACTCTTTTTGGACACCATGACACACTTTTAACTGGATTTCCCCAGCTCTCTAGAATTTTTTCGGCAATTGCTGGTTAATTGAGCGTACAAACATTCTATGCTTATATAATCTATAAACTATAACCTTACTGCAATGTCAATGGCCCAAAATATGGCATTATTTATGACATTGGCCCCAAAGCGGCAGCCGATTGCAACAATGAACTTTTGCTGGGCCTTTCTGGTCATGCGTGGCTGGCACTATTAAGTGGCCATTACTCTTTGCGTTCCATTAGATGTGGAGTCCGGCGCGGGATATAAAATGGGCCTTGCGACTCCGCATTTATATCAGTCATCTCTCAGTTAGTTAACCGCAATAATGTCGCCCATTCAATTGTTCTTGATCTCCGTTTGTCTGGGGTTTGTGGCGCTGAATACTCCTCAAGTCTTGGGTCAAACCACAATCGATTGTCAGAGGCCGCCGCAACTTGTGGTGAGTTAAAATAATGGGAATTCTCTAATATTTTAGAAGATGTTAAACTTGCTTGTCGTTCCTTAGGATCCAGCCCTTTGCTGCAAGGACGGCGGTCGTGACCAGTTGGCGGATCAGTGCGCCAAGCGGATTTTGGGAGCCGGAAATGGACAGAAAAATGGCGGACCGCCATCCATAGATACTGCTGCTGTGAGTGATTTTACCCAATTATATCGGGTATTCAGCTGACATAGTTTTCTAATCCCTTTCAGTGTCTGGCCGAGTGCATTCTCACATCCTCTAAGTACATCGATGAGCCTCAGAAGCTCAACTTGGACAACATACGCAGCGATCTCTCTGCCAAGTTCTCCAATGACAGTGTCTATGTGGAGGCCATGACGACGGCCTTCTCCAAATGCGAGCCTCAATCCCAACGCAGATTGGCGATGATCCTGCAGCAACAACAGCAGCAGCTGCAGCAGTCCCAGCAGCAACAACAGCAGGTGCCGCAGCAACCACGCTGCAGTCCCTTCTCCGCCATTGTTCTCGGCTGCACATACATGGAATATTTCAAAAATTGTCCAGACCACCGTTGGACGCAGAATCCCCAATGTGCCCTAGCCAAGGCTTATGTTACTCAGTGCGGATTGGGCGCATAACTGTCTAATTGTGATTCGGAGCTTGTATATAACTTTAGTAAATAAATGTTTTCACTTTTTATCAAAATTACAAAAGGAAGCAAAAAAAAAAAAACGGTTTAGCAGTGTGACCAGCTGCGCACTGTCATAAAAAATCCACTCTGCTTGTGAAAGGGAACTGGTATTTTCGCCACAGCCACTCGCAGTCGAACAATATTTTCATCTTCCGTTTGCAGCTTCTTTGCAGTTTCTGAAATTACTGAGATAAACTCGGAATCGAACGTGATAAGTCTAGCCAGCTCGCTGCCCAAGTGCTCCCCAAAAGACATTCTAACATAATAATCAACATGGTTGACCTCACCGACGCCGGTTCTCCCTACCAGCAGTCGATTCCGAATCTCGCTTTCTATGTGCCGGCTGTTGTTGTTTTCACTTTGGCAGGTGAGTTTTGGTTAAGTCCTCCTCCTCCCTTCGTTTGTTTCCCCTCCCAGCAGCCTCTCATTACCCCTTCCTTTGTAATGCATGTAACCTGGCCGAGATCCCGGCCAGACCGCGAATTGGGTCAAAAGACTTTCACCAAGCGAGCAACTAGAACGTTAACCCCTATGCTAGTGCCATAGTTTTGGCCCAGATGTTGGATGTCGTTTGTGTTTGGATTTCTGTTCTTATCTGTTATCTGTTTTGGTTTGAAATGGTTTTGATTTGGATTGTGTGTAGTCTTACGTGTCTTTCTGGCCATTATTTCATTCTATTTTTTTTTGCGTACGTTGTCAAAAGTTTGTGGGTTTCAAGAGCGATAAGAGGGGCGTCTGATAAGAGGACAGGCGACCGATCGGGCACCATTCACTTGTGCAAGTAGTACAGTCGAACCTCCTCGAAAAACATGCGTATCTTTTTGGTATCTCTATACAGTGGGGACTAGATGGAAGGAAACTAGCTGAAAAGGCAGCGATAGAGTTCATATTTTTGGAATCGAGAAACTTCATTTTTAGTGAGAGGCTTAACCGGACACTGAGAAAGTGAGCCTTAATTAATTAACTTTTACATTTTGACAAAAAAAATCTACTAAAATTATTTGTACATCTTTACAAAAGCCTTTTAAGGATTTACCGGAGAAAAACAAAACACATGTCGCTGTGGTACAGACAGCTTTCGATATGCTTTTCTGGCTCAAGACTTAAAAGATTTTGTTTGTCAGGCTCCGAGCTTAGCTTTCGGTGCCCAACCATGTTAATATTTCCAAGAGAGGAAGTAAGACTTTAACTCCCCATTATCCATGAACTTAAACTTTCTTACAACTTAGACTTCACCGTGTAGAGTGCAAACCATCTGCCTCTCTGGGGCGGAACCTTCCAACTTGGTTTGACCGGCATTGATTAGCGTGGCTCTCCCTTATCGCAGCTCACCAAATACATGAACCCGTACCCGGCTGTGCTCTCTGCCATGCCAACTTCTTTGGACTTACCTTTGGAAAAATATGCTGACGAAGGCGGGTCCGAGGCAAATCGAAAAGCGCAGCGAAAACAGCTACTAGTAGCGGCGGGCATATCTCAGAATAATGAAATATAAGCAACTGATTACACACGAGTGTCAGTTTATTTTCGTATTGATTTTAATATGATTTTTAGAGAGCACTCAGTCTTCCCGAGCAGCAGAAGCCGTTGCACGTAAGCACCGGCGGCGATCTAGCGCCTAAGAATTATAATAATTACCGATCATCGCGCGCTGGGGGCATCTCTTGATCCCACAACAGATTCCACCTAACGAATTTAAACTCCCCTTCGATCGCCCTAATCTCTGCATGCCGCGTGTCCAAAGATAATCAATCCGGCAATTCGGTGTCACGGAATCCGTATCTGTTTAGTTTCGATTGCCACGTTGTTTGTTTTCAGTGATTTAGTTTTGCCCCCAGTAGCATGCCGATCTCTCATCCAGAACCCAGAACCGTATACTATGCTTTTCATCCACATTCAGACGCGAACCGCTAAAGGCTAGCCCACACAGACAGCTCCGTAAATTAAAGCTCATCCAAAAGAGAGAGAGATAAGACCATGGCTGAGGATCCGGTAAACCAACAGGCATTCGCCGAGGACGTGGCAGCCGCCGCTGCTGCCGGTGGACCGGCTGGGTTTGCAGGCGCCGAGCCCGGCAGTCCCGACTTCAAGATGCCCAGTGCCGATGAGATCTGGAAGATAGTCGAGAGCATGGAGGGAATTTCGGACACGGAGCGCGAAGAGCTACGCGAAAGCATCTTCAACCCGAAGCCGCCATCGCCGGACGACTTTATGCGCCAGTACGGACATCCCGGACACAGTTCGCGGGAGTACATTTTCTTCTTCGTGATGCTGGCCCTCATTCTGCTCGTCTTTGGTAAGCGTCCTTCTCGCGGAACGAGAGCCACCACCGCCGTCGTAAATGCGTTATCGGGTGCGATATCCGCACCTACTTGTGCCGGAGGGCAGAGCAGGGGCGGCGATAAGTTTCAGGGGGCCCTGCCAAAGCACTCTCACTCACAGTCACACTCAGCCCCAGGCTAGAATGTTTGCTTCGTTTATAGGCGTTCGATTTCCAAAAAGATAACAGAGCCCAGCGTAGGTAGAATCCATCACAGACACAGACCAGCACCACCTGGCCACCAGACAGTACTCGACAGGGATCCATGCCGGCGAGAAGTTGACACACAGAAACAGAACCAAGAGATTTGTTGCCGAGAAACTGCCGCCGTCGCTGCCCTCACCATGAGCCACCACGAACTCGGCGTTATCGAGCAGCTGAAGAAGTCCGTGGAGGGGATCGTTGAAAAAATGGGACCCAGCAGCCAGTTCTCGCAGGACCTAATCAAGCGGATCGGCGATATGCAGAGCAAGCTGGAGTCCCTGGCCGAAACGGACCGCCATCTGTTTCTGGCGGAGATGAAGGACAAGTTCGAGGGGGCGATCGGCCGGATCGAGCAGCGCATAGCTCATCATGCCCACATTGCTCAGACCTACTCCAGCTCAAAAGTGACGGCCGTGATCTTTCTGATAGTCTCAATATTCGGTCTCAGTTCCCCTCAAGTTCGTTCTATGTAGAACCTATATTAACCAGATTCCCTCTTCCCAATCCCATTACAGCTCTCTTCGGCTACAAGCTGTACAAGTCACTGACGGAGAAGGAGCTGAAGAAGCAGGAGAAGCTCAAGAGCAAGCAGCAAAAGAAGGCCAAGAAGTCGAACTGAGCAAGGAGGAGTAGGAGGACGAGGAGGAGTAGAATCCCTTAAGTAGCTTCCGGCCCTGCAACCTTCCAGTTGTTGTTAATCAATACAATCACCGCCAATGTAAATGACTAAATTATGAGTTCCAGTAAACGTAATAAAATAAACAGTACCCCGTAATAATAATAATAATACTTGTAAATGTCATGCTAAATGTCTTGTAACGAGGAGTCGCGCTAATTGCCATTAAGGTACGCCATGTACGCCATCGCCATCAGGAAATGCAAATCAGCGAATCGGTGTCGTGACCGAACTTGTTGCTGCCATCTAGGCGCAATCACTGGCTTCCTTGTGGCCTCCGTTGCCAGGGGAACCGGTCGGGTCGTTTTGTCGAAGCGCCTCCTGTCAGGCACAGCTCTATTAATAGCCAGATTCAGTTTCTATTTACCCAGTTAAGCAGCAACACTCGGAGCAGGCATCAACAACTGTTTTTTGTTTCGGAATTACAAAAACACACATCATGTCCTACTCCAGCCGTAAGTATAGCCTTGCTTCTATGTTTTCTCTTACTCCTTTTGGGCTCTGCAGGTTTTGGTTTCGACTTCCATCTGCCGGATGAGGGCTGGTGCTATCCCAAGGACGATATGCACTTCATCCGCAGCGCCGAGTGGGTTCCGGTGGAGAAAGCTGGCGTCGGTCGCTCCTTTGCCAATCCCAATGGCGTGATCTATCCGCGGGTCGTGGGCATGATTCCGCGCTATGGCGGCCATGTTCCTGGCAATAAGTTCCGTGTGGGCAACACCTACGGCCGCTCCACCATCGACGCTAAGCGCCATCTGGCCCTAAATCACGATTAATTCGCTCGATTCTTAGAACCCTCACTCGGTCACCTATAGCCAATCAAAATTGCTGTGTTACGCTTAGAGAAGCACCCAGAATAAAACGTATAAAAATGTGTTACCGATAAAATAGTTTCTGTTTATTTCAGGCTACTTTCATGTTAATTAAGATTTTATTTTCCATTATATGAACCTTTCAAAATATAACTTTATAGGTTAAATGTTAGACCACACATGGAAATAAAATAAAACTTAAGGCAGAGATGCCGCAGAAATCGTTGTGGAATTGGCAACTAATAAATTTGTGTCTATAAGTATGCTAGAATTGCTAGCAGTAGGGGATTTATTTTCATTTTCCTTTATAAAAATCATGCTTACAAGGCTTTCTAACCGATTTCCTCTGGTTTATAAATAGCAATAATGATAAGAGAAAATTCAAAGCGTACCCGTTCTTATCGATGCCAGCCCGCCAAAATTGAATGCGATTCCCGCCAATGCAGAAAATCAAGATTTCCCATATACATATGGACTAATTTGCGCTTTTCCAATGGGAAAGTTTCAATTATTTTATAAAAAACTTAGAGAATAGCTAAATAAATTATTAAATTTCACCAAACTTTAGGCGGTTGCACAGTGTGACCAAAGCAAAATAGCAGGAAAATTCACAGTTTTTGTCTAGTTAGAGTTGAGGATTTTGGTGTCTCCGGTGAAAGCGATCCAGAGATAAGAAAGTAAATAACAATAATCACCATTATTGGACGAATTTCATCATATATTACGCCAGGAGATCTATTTAATCGGGCCTCTAACTACAAAACACATGGACCATGGGCTTAAATCTTCTTAGCATCTGCAGACGAGGCCTCCACACGACTCCAGCCCGCTTCCAAGTGATTCAGGGCGTAACGCCCACCAAGCGGATATGCATCGTGGGCGCCGGACCCGCCGGCTTCTATGCCGCCCAACTGTTGCTAAAGCAACTGAGCGACTGTGTGGTGGACGTGGTGGAGAAACTGCCTGTTCCCTTCGGACTAGTGCGGTAAGCAGGCACTGAATCTAGCTTTAGGACGAGGAGGTGCTGTTGTTCCCTGTTGTTCCAAAGCCGAAGAGGGGACCCACAACGGAACGAAAGATGCCGCTAAAGTAGGCTGAAGAAGAAGCTTGAGTGTAATCTCCGCCAAAAGCCTGTGGAGCGGCAAACTTACCTCCCAGTTGGTCAAGACCCCACAGAGTAGTGGCTGCCGTCAGGCCAAAGCTTGAGATTAGCAAGAGACAGAGGAGCAGTGGTAAACCAGCCGCCATCGGCATCTTGGGAGCGAAACTGTGACTCGCACTCCGAGCTCAAATGCTTTTATCCGCACCCTGGTTGCGTGTGCACGCGTCATGCATTCCATCCATCGCACTTATCGACTAACGACTTGTCCCATTATGCAAATCGCACATTGCAGCTTTGGCGTTGCGCCCGATCATCCGGAGGTCAAGAACGTGATCAACACCTTCACCAAGACCGCCGAGCATCCGCGTCTTCGCTACTTCGGCAACGTCTCCCTGGGCACGGATGTGAGCCTACAGGAGCTTAGGGAGCGATACCACGCCGTGCTCCTCACCTACGGCGCCGACCAGGATCGAGAGCTGGAGCTGGAGAACGAGCAGCAGGGCAATGTTATATCAGCCCGTAAATTTGTGGCCTGGTACAATGGACTGCCTGGAGCGGAAGGCCTAGCTCCGGATCTGAGTGGGCGAGACGTCACGATAGTGGGTCAGGGCAACGTCGCAGTGGATGTGGCCAGGATGCTCCTTAGTCCCATGGATGCTCTAAAGGTAAGGTAAACCTATTCCCGAGGCAACCATGATAATAATCAAGAGTTTTGCAGGTCACCGACACCACAGAGTACGCCTTGGAAGCCCTTTCTCGCAGTCAAGTGGAGCGTGTGCATCTTGTGGGCCGGCGGGGTCCTTTGCAGGCCGCCTTCACCATCAAGGAACTACGCGAAATGCTCAAGCTGCCCAATGTGGACACACGCTGGCGATCCGATGATTTCTCAGGTACAGAGCAAACCCTATACCATAAGAATCCAATGTATAAAGCTTTCCATATTCCAGGAGTCGACTCGGTGGTGGAAAAACTACAGCGTCCCCGCAAGCGACTCACCGAACTGATGCTGAAGAGTCTGAAGGAACAGGGTAGGTCTTCTGCTGCTCGCACCAAGCAATTCCTGCCCATCTTCCTGCGTGCTCCCAAGGCGATAAACCTGGGAGAAATGGAGTTCTCCGTAACGCAACTACAAGAGGAGTCCGCAGTGGCCACCGATGGCATCGAGCGTCTTCCCTCGGACTTGATCCTGCGCAGCATTGGCTACAAATCCAGTTGCGTGGATTCAGGCATCAACTTTGACACGCGACGCGGACGAGTTCACAACACAGAAGGTCGGGTTCTCAAGGACTCTGAGAAAATCGATCCCGGACTGTATGTGGCCGGTTGGTTGGGCACCGGACCCACTGGCGTTATCCTAACCACCATGAGCGGTGCTTTTGCGGTGGCCAAGAGCATCTGTGACGACATAGCCGCCAATGTCCTGGATACTAGTTCCGCTAAGCCCGGATACGATGCGGATGACAAGCGCGTGGTTACTTGGGATGGCTGGAGGCGAATAAACGAATTCGAAAGCGAGGCGGGCAAGGCCAAGGGAAAGCCGCGGGAGAAAATAGTAAGCATTGAGGAGATGTTGCGAGTTGCAGGTGTCTAGTAGATCATTATTTCGGGTGGCGGCTGACAATAATATGTTTTAGACACAAATCTACCCTACTTTTATTTATTTGTCGTTGGAACTCCTTGTTATTAGTTGTAAATATACAAATTTCATTTATAAAACATCTGTAAAACTTTCTGTGGAAAATTTCTTGTGTGATTTAAATTCAAGTTAGTGAAAGATGGACCACTCCATAACGCCGGAACCGCACTTGGTGCCCGGGTAAGATAGGTAAAGCTCATTAAAAGCTCTATAGCCATACATCCCTGTGGTAATCGCTAGATATACGGGTCACTGCGCCGCGAATCGGGATCGAGTGGGTCGCACTTATGGCCGGCAGACGCACAACCTGCTCATCGATCCCTGTATCTACCATGCTCCGGAGCTGATTGTGGCCCCCATCCATGCCAAGAGGGGTCTCAAGGATTATCCCACGCCACATGAACTGAAGGTGCTGCGAACAAGAGAGGAGCTGGTGGACTCGGTTTACAAACACCCCATCCTGCCGGGATATGCCGGCTTTGTGCCGAATATAGTAAGTCAGATCGGCAAGCGTTACCTGGCAGCCGCATCCGCGGGAGTGGCCGACCACGAGACTCTTATGGAGCTGTATCGCTGCGAGAATCGGACGTTGCGACACAGGGATCTGTTGGAGAGCGGAAAAGGCCTGTTCGACCGCAAGATCAACGAGCGACTACTGCCCAAAGCCTACTACCGGTCACCCCTGCTACCAGTCACCGGCGTTTCCAAGGGCCTCAAGGACGAGGTCTGTCCGCCAAGAACGGAGAAACTCTGCTACAGCAAGTTTACGTCGCCCCATTTCTTGGAGGACGAGGATGACGACAAGTACATCATCAATGGCTACTCTGGCCACATTCCCATGTCGGTGACCCGCTTTGGCGAATCGAACAAGGTGCTCACCCACCGGGCGCTCTGCAGCTTCTCGGATTACATGTACAAGAAGAAGCGGGACTCCTGGTGTTGCGGCCAGGATCTCAGCCGGCCGGCCATCACCTGTCCGCCGGTGGAGCACTTTGTCGTCTATCACGAGAATGACGGTCTGGTGCCAAATTATGCCGGCCACGTTCCAGGCGAAACGTACAAGTTTGGGCGCACCTACGGAAAGACCACGTACGATGCCAAGCGGTGGCTAGAGGTGCACAAGGGTCTCACCGTTCTCCCGGAAGTGGCCAACCTGGATTATGAATACTAATAGGGATATCCATTCTCTGGTACTGTTTTTATTAAGTGTATAATAAATTTGAGGTATATTTTCCAAAACATTTAAAAAACCGTTATTACCCATTACTTTTCTAGAGATGAACCAAGAAAAGTATCGATAGTTGCAGCCAATCAGCGATGTATTGCAGAAATAACAAAATATCATTGCAACGAAGGCCCCATTTAAATTAAATTAATAAAACAAATTTATTAATAATATGCAAATTTAGCAATAAAATGCAGGTTTTTCTCCATGTAGCTTTAATTTAAAGCGAAATGATTATGTTTGATTACTAGTGGAGAGGGGGGTCTTCGGCAATGATTACGTAA